>CM032633.1:12219687-12354883 GCA_019097785.1 Fraxinus excelsior | reverse complement strand
TGACACTTTTGTTGTCTTTAAACAAATGTATTTTGGTTGTCATTTGGTTACATATTTTTGGTTAAAGCTTACACTATGATATGATGTAAAGTTAAGCTAATTGTGAGCTACTACAAGTTATGCATTGTCTAGTATGACATTGGTGTAGTAGGTACAAAAGTGTGATTAGACATGTCTCCTTGCTTTATGCTTTGGTTATATATAGAGGCTTGTAAAAAATTTTTAAATATGAATGAATATTAGATTTCCTCTCCTCTTGTTAGTTCAATATCTATCAGTGGTATCAGAGCTTAAAAAAGTCGGTCTTTGAAAGGATTAAAAAGGGGAGAAATCAAAAAAAACTGAGGAAAAAAAACCGGTGAGTGTGAGTGATGGCTTCAACTGGTTTTTCAGCACCCCTTCCGTCAGCCTTTAATGGAGAAAATTATGATATTTGGGCTGCCAAAATGAAGGCTTATTTGAAGGCCTATGATCTGTGGGAAATCATAGAAAATGGAGAAGAACCACCACCACTTAGAGCAAATCCTACTATAGCTCAAATGAAACAGCATAGTGAGGAGGTTGCAAAAAAGTTTAAGGCTTTATCCTGCATTCAATCTGCCGTTTCTGATTCAATCTTCACTAGGATCATTACCTGTGAAACAGCAAAAGAGGCCTGGGATAGATTGCTTGAAGAATTTAGGGGAAATGCAAGGATGAGGCAAATGCAAGTCCTCAACCTCAGGAGGGAGTATGAGTCACTAAAAATGAAGGAGACTGAATCTGTCAAAGATTATTCTGACAGACTGATGAAGGTGGTGAACAAAATAAGGTTGCTAGGGGATGAGCTATCTGATAAGCGTGTGGTTGAAAAAGTGCTTATCAGTTTACCCGAAAAATTTGAGGCAAAAATCTCTTCACTTGAAGATTCTAGAGACTTGTCTGCCATTACATTATCCGAGCTCATAAATGCATTGCAAGCAACAGAGCAAAGGAGGTTATTTAGACAAGAAGAACAAGTAGAAGGAGCTTTATTTGCCAAGGGAAAGAATAAAGCTCAACTAAGTGTTGGTGTGAAGAGGCAACAATTTGAAAAGAGAAAGGGAGAAAGCAGCAAGTTTTCAGAAAAAGGTGAAGGCTATCCTCCCTGTCCTCATTGCAAGAAATCAGGCCACTCTCCTAAATGGTGTTGGTACAGGCCAGGAGTCCAATGTAGAGCATGTAAACAATTTGGACATGTTCAAAAAGTATGCAAGAATCAGAAAGAGAAGCACGAAACTCAACAGGCTCAGTTAGCAGAAAAACATCAGCAGGAGGAACACTTGTTCACAGCAGTAGATAAAGGAGCCTGCAGCAGTGTGGTGATGTGGTTACTGGACAGTGGATGTACTCACCATATGACCTCTGATTCCAGCATATTTGTAAAGCTTGATGATAGCTACAGATCAAGGGTTAAAGTTGGGAATGGAGAGTTTGTAGAAGTGAAAGGAGTTGGTGAAATATCAGTGCAAATCGTGACAGGTACCAAGTATATTTCTGATGTGTTATATGTACCTGATATTGATCAAAATTTGGTAAGTGTTGGTCAACTGATTGAAAAAGATTATACTTTGGTATTTAAAGACAAAAGTTGCACTATATTTGATTCAAAAAATCAAGAAGTGATGACTATTGGCATGAGGAACAGAAGTTTCCCTTTAGAATGGAAAACTGTAGGTGATCAGGCACTTCCAAGTACTGTCATTGAGTCTTCACTATGGCATAAAAGATTTGGGCATGCTAATTATACATCACTTAGACAATTACATGATTTAAAGCTTGTTGAAAACCTGACTGAAATCAGCAAAGATGATGGTTGTGTATGTGAGATCTGTCAACTGGGAAAGCAAACTAGGCTGCCATTCACTGTAAATCAGTCTAGAAGGACTTTAGAAAAATTGCAACTTATCCATTCTGATGTGTGTGGGCCAATGAGAACTCCTACCTTGAATGGCAGCAAGTATTTTGTTCTGTTTATTGATGATTTAACCAGAATGTGCTGGGTATACTTTCTGAGGCAGAAGTATGAGGTTGCTGCTGTTTTCCAAAGGTTTAAGAACCTAGTTGAAAATGAGAGCAACTGTAAAATAAAGGCCATTAGATCAGATAATGGAACTGAATATTACTGTAGTCAGTTTGACAAATTCTGTGCTGACATGGGAATACAACATCAGTTAACTATTCCATATTCTCCCCAGCAGAATGGTGTTTGTGAAAGGAAGAACAGGACAGTTATGGAGATGGCTAGGTGTCTGATGTTGGAGAAGAAGGTGCCTAAGGAATTTTGGGCTGAGGCTGTAAATACTTCAGTCTATTTACTCAATAGGTTACCTACTAAATCATTGGTTAAAAAGACATCATATGAAGCCTGGTATGGATTGAAACCAGATGTCTCCCATCTGAAGGTTTTTGGGAGCACTTGCTATACTCATATACCAGATGTGAAGAGGGATAAGTTGAGCCAAAAAGCTGAGGTTGGAGTACTAATTGGGTACTGCAGTAATGCCAAAGGCTATAGGGTGTTCAATCCTCATAGCAAGAAGATAATCTCCAGCAGAGATATCAAGGTTGATGAAAAAGTCTCATGGAATTGGGAATCAAGATCTGAGATCAGAACTGAAACTCCAAGACTGATTCCTCAAAATGAAGATGCTGGTAATGATGAAGAGAATGAAATGGAAGGCGAAGCTGAACCTGAAAGTGACTCAGATTCAGAAAATGAAGCACTGAGGACTAGACCACTAGCTGATGTATATGCCAGGTGCAATTCAGCTCAACTTGAGCCCTCAAACTTTGCAGAAGCTGAGAAATCTAAAGAATGGATGTCTGCAATGAAGGAGGAGTTAAACATGATTGAGAAGAATGAAACCTGGTTGCTAGTTGACAGGCCAAAAAATAAGAATGTGATTGGAGTCAAGTGGGTGTACAAAACCAAATTGAATCCGGATGGTTCAATCAACAAGCTGAAGGCCAGACTGGTTGTGAAAGGATATGCTCAACAACTTGGGATTGATTTCACAGACACTTTTGCACCAGTAGCAAGATATGAAACTATCAGATTGTTATTTGCTATAGCTGCTCAGGGTAATTGGAAAATTCACCAGCTGGATGTTAAGTCAGCTTTCCTAAATGGCTACTTAACCGAAGAAATCTTCGTTGATCAACCTGAAGGATTTCTAGTAACTGGAGCAGAGGACAAAGTTTATTTGTTGAAAAAGGCTTTGTATGGTTTGAAGCAAGCTCCAAGGGCATGGTATAGCAGAATAAATGAACACTTATGTAGCCTCGGTTTCAATAAAAGTGTAAATGAGCAAACACTTTACATCAAGCATTTGGAGAAAGAAGTGATTGTCATTTCTCTGTATGTTGATGATCTATTAATAACAGGCAGCAGTCAAGAGCTGATTGAGCAAGTGAAAAAGGATATGAAGCAAGCTTTTGAGATGACTGATCTTGGAGAAATGCATTATTTCCTCAGCATGGAAATAAGTCAGTCACAAGAAGGGATCTTCATCTGTCAAAAGAGATATGTTAAGGAGATGCTAAAGAAATTTAGCATGGAGAATTGCAAACCAGTAAGCACTCCTTTGATGCAAAATCTGAAACTAATTAAGGATGATGGAGGCAGGAAAACTGATGAAAAAATATATAGAAGCTTGGTAGGAAGCCTCTTGTACTTGACCATTACAAGACCTGATGTTACCTTTGCTGCAAATCTGCTCTCTAGATTCAGACAAGAACCATCTGAAATACATCTCCAAGCAGCAAAGAGAGTTCTTAGATATATCAAAGGAAATGCTGAAATGGGAATCTGGTTTAAAAAATCAGAAAACTTGGACTTAACTGGATATACAGACAGTGACTGGGCAGGTTCGATGGATGATATGAAGAGCACCTCAGGATATACTTTCTACTTGGGTTCGAGTATTATCTGCTGGAACTCAATGAAGCAAAAAACCGTTGCTCAATCAACTGCTGAGGCAGAGTATATTGCAGCCTCTGAAGCAACAAATCAAGCTATTTGGTTAAGGAAAGTCATGGAGGATCTTAACTACAGACAAACTGAAGCAACCGTGATTTATTGTGACAATCAATCAGCTGTAGCTATGGTTAAGAATCCTGTGTTTCATGGTAGAACAAAACACATCAAAATCAAGTATCATGCAATTAGAGAAGCTCAAGAACATCTTGAAGTGAAATTGATGCATTGCAGTTCTGCTGATCAGTATGCCGACATTTTGACTAAGGCACTACCAAAGGAAAGGTTTGAAACACTAAGAAATTGCCTTTGTGTTTCCAACAAAAGTGTCAAGGAGGAGTGTTGAAATAATGAAGTAATGTGACACTTTTGTTGTCTTTAAACAAATGTATTTTGGTTGTCATTTGGTTACATATTTTTGGTTAAAGCTTACACTATGATATGATGTAAAGTTAAGCTAATTGTGAGCTACTACAAGTTATGCATTGTCTAGTATGACATTGGTGTAGTAGGTACAAAAGTGTGATTAGACATGTCTCCTTGCTTTATGCTTTGGTTATATATAGAGGCTTGTAAAAAATTTTTAAATATGAATGAATATTAGATTTCCTCTCCTCTTGTTAGTTCAATATCTATCAAATTCTCATAGCAATTTATTTAGAAGAAAAAAATGGACCTGTAAACCCAAAAACTTGTCAAAGATCATAATAAAAATGCAAGGTAGAAAATAACTCCTATACCAGATTCTGGTTGCAATTTTTACAATGTTATCTGCTTCTTCAAACCAAAAGCCAAAGCCAATTGAGTGATTGGAATAACTAAAGGCCTAGGCTATATACACAACCACTATTTTCCCCTTATCCACAAAATACGTCGTCGACTCAGGATAATTAACATTAGCGGCGGACCCAGCACCTGGCGAGGGGGCTGAAGGAGACCAGCGCGCAGGCGAGGGTTTGGCTTCACTGCCGGTAAATGTGAATTCATATATTCATTATCAGTGTATGGACAGCTATCTCTCGAGCATAGGTTTAGATTCGGCCTCTTCCTTCTCCTTTTTTTTTTTTAATTGGCCTTTTGCCTGGGTTGGGCTGAAAGCCTTTTACTTTCTTTTTTGGGTTTTGTAATTGGACTTTTTGCCGGGGTTGGGCTGAAAATTCCTTTTTTTTTTTTTTTTTAATTGGGTCTTTTGCCTAGGTAAGGCTGAAAGTATAATTTATTTTAGTTGGGCATCTGCTTTTAAATTAATGAGCCCCAATCCAATGTTTAATTATATATAAGTGCACGCGGATCCAATTTACAAACCATTTCCATTTTCCACGGTTCCATCCCCATTTTCGTCGCTGCTTCTTCCCTCATCCCAGACCCGGTGACTCCACCACCACCAATCCAGCCAGCCGTGCTAATGCTGGAAACCGGAAGGTCCATAGACCAGCTGTAGCATGTCGAGTGCCGACCGATCGCCCGTCACCCCTTGAGTATTCTGTTTTCTGATTTTTATTTATTTATTTTGGTTTTGGCGTTGTTTTGTATTTATGAGTTATGACTATCCTTACAGGCTAAAATCATAATTTATGTTGTATCAATAATGCATTAATTTGGCGAATTAGCATTGAAAATTTGAAATGAGAATTGTTATTTCACTAATTTGTGAATTTGTAATTTGGGGTAAATAATTTATGTTGCACTATTGTTTGAATTATGAATTTTAAGTTATCATTAATGAGTTATTGAGTCGTGATTTGGGAATTATGACTGTTAGCCCAAGAATAACTAATCAAGAGGGTGTGAATTGGTTTTCAAAACTTTTTCGACACTTAGTCTCAAAACAATTCAACACACAAGATATAATTGCAAAGTAAGAAACAATAAGTAAATATGCAAATATATTATCTTAATTCAAGTATGATATTGCACAATGTAAATAACAATTTAAAGTAAAGTGCAATAATGTAAAGATAACAAACAGATTTAATGGGGTTCGATCTAATGCAATGATCTACGTCCCCTGTTACCAAGCTCTCCGTCACGAGCAATGCCCATTTGTATTAAAGTGGTAACTTACAACAAGGAGTACCGATCATTTACAATGTTGAGCTTTACGGGACCTCGATATGACCCACACTACTGAGCTTTACGGGACCTCGATATGACTCACACGGTGACTTACAACAAGGCGCACCAAACCTTATACAATGTTGATCATTAGGGGACTACAACCGACCCACAATTCAAATGAATTTTATAATTGAAATCTTCTCTTCTTAACGAATGATAAATTCAAAGTTGAGTACAAGAAGAGAAGAGGCAAATATTTCAATAGATAGCAAATGAGTTAAGTTCAAGTGTTGATGTTATAAACTTTGATAAAAGATAGATGATGAAATAGTTTGTATTGTTATCAAAGTTTTCAACCAATAATCTCTCTTAATAAAATAACACAAGTTAAGTATGATGAGAGATTTACACTTCAATATAAGTGTTGGCAAAGAAAACTTTTATCAATATTTAGAAAATAGATGAGATTGAAAAGTTTATTTGCAAAATTTAAATCTTGATGAAATGGATAAAACTAGTTTGGATCAATCAAGAATTTCTTTGTAAACGAGATAGAATTTAAAAACAAGTTAAGCTCAAAGATTTTCAATAGATAACTCTCTCAAATTTCTCTCAAAGATTGTCTTAAATTAATGCAAAGAGAGTTGGTATTTATAGACAAAAAATGTCAAAAAATCTATCTTACCGAACGGTCGTACCGGACATCCGGTAAATTTCCAACGGTCATTTTAGCCGATATTTTGTCAGAAAACGAGACCGTTTGAAAATCGACCGTTGGGTCCAAAAATCAATTTTACCAGACGTCCGGTAAAAGCGTACGATCAATTTGGCCTAGAACGTTTCTCGTTTTAATGTATATCAAATGTAAGTGCTAAATAGACGTTTTAAGATGTTTTTCAAGGTATTTGTTGTATTTAAAAATACTTGTTTCGAATTTTTACCTTTGAAATATATTCTTTAGGTAAAATATTTTTGTCGTGATTTTTTGTTTGTAAAATCAAAACTTGAGCTTGTCACGATTCATATGTTAAGTATTAAAATGTTTTACCTTTATATATAAAAGTCTAAGTACTTTGTTTCAAATATCTTCACGTGCATGCTTGATCGTACTTCAACTTTGTCTCGATTCTTGTTGAGGCTTCTTTTTGCAAGTTTTGCAATATTATTCTTCATAACCTCGTTTGATCAATTTTGTTTCCATATCGAGCATTGTATGCAAATCGAACTTCGTGTCTTGAATTATATTGATTCGCAATAATCGCTGTAGACACTCAAAATCAATTTGTTAGAATTAAACATCTTTTTTTGTGATAATCAAAGCGAGATATCAACCATAGGTCAACAATGACCTCAATTCAACAATGTGTATTCTGCTTTTTTTAATCAATTGCAATTGAAAAACAAATTAGGGCATTTTGCAATTGTAGATTATGGAACGATTTTTTCAACCGAAACGGAAGTTCAAACCTATTTCTTCCCGTTCTAGTGGTGCATCTAGTCCAGCTACTGCTTCTAGTCGAGCAGCCGATGTGTTAAATAACAAGAAAAAATCTCGGGCTCAATTCAATTCGATCTTGTATCTAATCCAAGGAAACGCCCCTATTGAGTCATATGACATACTTGGAGAAAGGTCATTGTCAACTACATGGCCTTAACTTTCCAAGAAGACGGATGGGAAGTGATAACATGAGTTTTCAAAAAGAATGGTTTGCTAAATTAGATTGGTTAGAGTACAGTGTGGAAAAGGATGCGGTGTATTATTTGTATTGCTATTTGTTCAAACAAGATAGAAAGGGTCAAGGGGGTGAACAATATTCACTAAGATCGGTTTTAGGAATTTGATGCACAAAAAGACATAGAAAGATCATGTCGGTCTCTTTAATAGTACTCATAATCAATCTTTTGCAAAGTTACTGACTTGACGAACCAAAACCAAAGTATCTCCTACGTTATTTCTAGCCAAAGTAGTAGTTAACAAAAAAGTTATAAGACGATGCAGTGTTGGATTGTGCTACATTCCTCTTGATGCAAGGATTGACATTTCGTGGTCATGATGAATCCAAAGAGCCTCTTGATTATGTAAATCTAATTTAGCTACTAGAATAGTATGCATCACGTTGTGAGAAAGTTAAACAAGTATTATTCAGTAATGCTCCTGGAAATGACCAAATGACTTAACCAAATATTGAAGGACTTGGTTAATTGTTGTGCCATAGAGACAACAAGGGCTATTATCAATGAGATGTGGTGATTGTTTTCAATTTTGGTTGATGAAGCTCGTGATAATTCTATAAAAGAACAAATGGCAGTTGATTTGAGGTTTGTTGACAAAAGTGGGCACATAAAGGAGCCTTTTTTGGCATTTCCCATGTCACTGATTCTTGTTCTCAATCACTGAAAAATGTCATTGATGTAATGTTTTCTACACATGGGTTGAGCATATCTAGCCTGAGAGGTCAATGTTATGATAGAGCAAGCAATATGTCAGATGAGTTCAATAGCTTGAAATCTTTAATTTTAAGAAAGAACCCATATGCTATGTATGTCATTTTTTTTGCTCACCAACTTCAGTTGGCAGTTGTTTCTGTGGAACGTAAAAATGATATGCTTTGTGATTTAGTTAACACGCTTGACATTATTGTGAATTTGGTTGGTGCACCATATAAGCGTGTAAATGTTCTTCGAGCAAGTTATCATTCTGATATTCTGGAAAAGCTTAATATTGGGGAACTTTGTACTGGGAGCGGTAAGTTTCAAGAAATGAGTTTAGCACGTCTAGGTAATACTAGATGGGGCTCACACCTATTGACAATTATTCGTGTTATTAATATGTTTAATGCTATCATAGATGTTTTCGAGGATATATCAGAAGATGACATAAATTCAAATCAGAGATCAATAGCCACAAGACAGATGAACACTATGTAAGATTTTAAGTTTGTGTTCGGTCTCCACTTTATGTTTGAAATTCATGCAATTATAGACAACCTTTTTGCAAGCCTTACAGAAAAAGGATTAGGATATTCAGAATGCTATGAGGTTATTGAATTTGTGTAAGTATGCATTGCAGGATATGAGAAACAATGGAATAATTTGTTGAATAGGGTGATTGAGTTTTGCTTTGGTAGACATATTTGTGTGCCCAATATGAAGGATATTGTAGTATTGAAAGGTTGACCTAGGCGTGGAGCTCAGCACATGACTTATTATCATTGCTTTTATGTTGATTTGTATTGTCATGTGATAGACTCAATCTTGCAAGAGTTGAATCATCGTTTTTCAGATATAACTACTGAGCTCCTAACTTGCATTTCGTGTTTAAATTTAAGAGATTCCTTTGCAGCTTTTGATAGGGATAAATTGCTAAGTCTTGCTCAGGTCTATCATTTGGACTTCAATAATGAAAAGTTTTTATTACTTCGACCTCAACTTGACAAGTTTCTTATACTTGTGAGAATGGATGAAGTTTTCTTTACCTCAATAGCATTTCTTATTCTCCATTGGTATATAGACTGATCACCTTGATTGTGATATTACATGTGGTAACTGCAAGTGTTGAAAGAATATTCTCTACTATGAATTTAATCAAGAGTGACTTGTACAACAAAATGAAAGATGACTGGTTGAATGATAATTTGGTGATTTACATAGAGAGAGAGATTTTTGGAAAAATTGAGAATGAGGCAATATTGTAACGTTTTCAAAACATGAGCATTTCCTTTGATATATCTAAGAACTCTCTTTGCTGCTTGGAGATGCATTTCAGATGGTTCTTGTCTGAATCTGGAGAGCAGATTTGCAGCAAAGGTAACATCAGGTCTTGTAATGGTCAAGTACAAGAGGCTTCCTACCAAGCTTCTATATATTTTTTCATCCGTTTACCCCGTAGAATGCAATTGTCTTAGTTCAAAATTACAGAATAGATTGTATCGCGTATTTTTTTAGTATTTTTGGTTGTATTGAATTATATATATAATTTTTACGTTTTAGTGCATTTATATATATATTGAATAATTTTTAATATTATTTAATTAAATATTAATAAACAATATTGGTCTTACGATCGCTAATTGTCAGTAGTCAATGGTCAACATCCACCCCAGGCTGAACTTTTGTACTAGATCCTCCTTTGATTAACATCATTGTAAGCTCCAGTACCTTCAAACTGGTTATTCTACCTACATTCCAACTCCATATGACTACTATATGTTTTCTTCGGTGTTATATGCTGTGTACCTTCCACTGCCACAACAGTAATACCTTCATCCTCAAGTAGCTGGGGACACCTACTATATTTATCCACTATTTGGTAGGAATTAAAATCAAATTTTTAATAAATTTTGATGAAAGTTGATGTGATGTATGGTTGAAAAGTTGTGAACCCCATAAAATGTGCTTAAAATTAGTTGTTGACTTTGACTTAGATTAAAATCTGAATTTTAATTTTTATCAAAGAGGGGCTTACTTCTCATTTAGATCGTATACATTATCTCCATGTCCAGCTTTCAATTGTATTTTGATGATTAAAGATTAGTTGGAGCTTTTTCACACACCTCAATAAAACCAGATTACAATAGAAGGCAGCCGTCTCTCCTGAAATAGAAAAGCAAAATGAGGAAACTAAATGTCATATATAGGTGGGATGATGAATCAATAAACTACAGCATCAAAGATAACTATACAAATGTTTTTTGGTTTTTTACCCACCTCCTGTCGGAAGAATTTTTTGTTTCTTTTTGTGGGCGTTCAAGTTCATCTGGTATCAAAGCAAAACTCAAGGATAACAAGAATAAAAATACATACAAAAAATAGCAACAAAGAATCTGTTTATCCACAAGTGAAATTAATATTTAACTGGTTCAGTTCTTTGGTACCTATCATTGATTCAAGGTCTTGGACAGCACAAGGATGAAATTATTGCTGACATGCATCCTGGTTGAGGAACTCGTTGAGAAGGCTGATGGCTTTGTTGGTGTCTTTCTAGGTGTAGAGTCTAACATTCCTATAACCTCGGGTTATATGTATTTGTTTGGTGCTCCATTGGGTACATCGCCACTATCTCTATTATGATCCCCAATGGAATATACGCAATAGTTACCAATGGCAGTGAACACCTAACCACATCAATTATATTGAGTAATGTTATCCATCATTATAATGATGGAACATCGATAATGTGGCAACTTAGGCGGAATAATGAAATAGGATGGTTCAATCCTGTCTCTCGTTCATGAAAATTGAATTGTCAAATTTTATTATTCCACCTAAATTGGCACGTCAATGATATTCCATCATTATAAAATAGATAATATTATTCAATTATATAAGTATAGTACAAATTAGAAAAGTCATAGGTAAAACGGAGGTAAATTCATTATGTCCCAACATAATATAGACAATATTTTTATGAGAATAAAGTTTACAAAGAAGGTAAATATTATTAAAAATACCTTTTGGAAGTAGCCGATCGAATGAGTTATGTCGACAAGGTGAACAGCTTTCTAAAAATCTCTTCTACAGCTTCTCGTGAAAATAAAAAATAAAAGAGAGGAGAAAAAAATTTAATAAAACACCCGTAGAAGTAGTACTAATCTAACTAGCAAAGAAATGAAAACAAAAATAAAAATTGTAGAAAGTGCATAGGTAAGACGAACCTTTGAAGCCTCGATACGGACATAAAACGACACATCTATGTATGTGAGTCAACAGTAGTTCCATATTACGTTACAACACCCTTCATCCTTAGTACTGTATAATTCACTTTTCTTCTCAAATTTCATTCTTTAATTAATCAAGATTCTACTTAATAAACTAAAGAATCCCGATCAATTATCCCTCCCGATCCTTAGGAGTAAAACTCACTGTCCAAATCAAGAATCTTCCAACAAAACAATCTATTTTCACAATAATTGAAGAAGATGAACATCAGCTCGGAGAATATCTCCCAACTTGATGCAGATGATATCTCCAGGCACAGGATCACAACATTCTCCTTAGACCACTTGCTGTCTCTTAGGATCTTTATGAAACAAAAGCAAACTTTCATTTGAAAATGAAGAAAAGGGGACATGGTATTGTCAATGCATCAGCTAAATCTTAAAATACATTTGTCTTCGGCCTGCAATTAGTTCTATTGCAGCATTGCCTACATTGTTTTCTTCAATGAAGTTAATGGTGGAGTTGATGAATAGAAAACCCCTATGTCAAAAGAATTCTGCCAATTTGGAGGTTTATTCTGAAATTTATTTATTGAATAATTAGAGACACATAAAAATAAAATGATATATAATCTTGAACATGCACGAACATATATGTCCTTTTGCCACTTATGTAACGAACATATGAAAATGTAAGTGAAAACAGACATGAAAGTCTCTAAAGATCTACAGCTAGTTATAGCAATATAAGTGATAAACATTTTAGGCACAAAATTTGAATTGATATTTGTAACGCCCCAAATTTCCATAAATACAAGGCACTACTTAAGTCGAAATATCCTGTAAATAATTTTCCTCAATACACGCCAAAATGCGTAAACATTTATTTTTTCAAAACTATAGCAAATTAACACTAAATACGGAAACATCATTTGAATAATTTACTCATCCAAGAGTTAATGTCAAATATAATAAGCAAAGTGCCACAATTTGCAAAAATATTAAAATTGAGATTAAATTAACAAAATGGAAACCGGCTATTAAAATACTTGTTTCAAAAATTTATAAATTAAATTATCTATTATTTAATCATGATTGCCCTACTCATTGCCTTGCCTTGCCGAGTTCCTTAACTTTAAGGGGGGGGGGGGGGAATATTGGGGTGAGCATAACGAATTATACTCAGTGGGGAAATAGCAATCAGTCCAAGTTAAATCTAAACATGAAATTAAATTATGAATATAATATCAATACAACATGCTGTAGAAATATGTACTATGGGACATTCCCAAGGACCCAATTACGATCCCGGACCTATTTACGATTCTTGACAACATGTTATAGCGCTTAACAATTTTTGCATTGTGGGACAACCCCAAGGACCCACTTTCGATCCCGAACCTATTTACGGTTCCTGGCAACCTTTTCATATGTATAAGCATTTTATCACAATCAAAATCACACATCAAGAATTAATATGGATAAAATAACAACAATTGCTTAAATGTAAACCCCACCTCAAATTCTTGGAAATTTTCTTGAAATTGAACAAATGTGATGCTATCGTGCTTTAAACTTTTCCCGCGACTCGTCTAGCAAGAACGAAATTAATATAGTTTAGGATACTAAGTCCTAAATAATACTTTAAAACTTTTAGGGATTTGATTGAACTTTTTGGAAAGTAAAGAAATTAATTGAACGAATTTGCATTTTAAAATTCGGGTCGCTACAACTATAATACCCAGACCAGTAAAGTTTAAAAATATTTGATAGGTACTACTCATACCAACAAGGTGCACCTTCTTTTCTGGAAGTCAATCGTTAGAAACTCCACAGTTAAGCGTGCTTGGTTTCGAGCAATTCCATGATGGGTGACCCCCTGGGAAGTTTTTTCGGGGAGCGTGCGAACGAGGACAAAGTATGCTGAAAAGACCCATGTTGGTATAGTGGGGACAGTACGCCGTCGATCTAACGGTCGGGGACAGCCCGTTAAGTGGGATCCGGGTCGTTACAAATGGTATCAGAGCACGGTTGCCAGCCGGAAATCAGGAACTAAGTGGTATGCGGGACAAAGTGCTACGTCATATGGTGGGAGCCACCTCTTGAACCCGTAGGAGCCACCTCTAGAATCTCAACGCCTGACAACAGATCCTCAGATGAATCAAGCGTGATGAGGATGTCGCGAGTCTAACGAGGGGTGATTGTAACACCCATATCAGGAAAGTTTAAAAAGATTTGATAGGTACTACTCTTACCAACAAGGTGTACCTTTTTTCTGAAAGTCCATCGTTAGAAACTCCACAGTTAAGTGTGCTTGGTTTGGAGCAATTCCATGATGGGTAACCCCTGAGAAGTTTTCTCGGGGAGCGTGTGAGTGAGGACAAAGTATGCTGAAAAGACCCATGTTGGTACAGTAGGGACAGTACGTCGTCGATCTAACAGCCGGGACAACCCGTTAAGTGGGACCCAGGTCGTTACAATTAGAGATGGCAAAAAAACCCGCCCCGCCCCGAATGGGGCGAAAAAAACCCACCCCCGATGGGTTGGCGGGGTGGGGATTGCCGCCCTGCCTCGGGTCGCGGGGCGGGGCGAGGGTGCCCCGCCCCATTTAGTTAAAAAATAAATAAAAAAATAAAAAATTGAACGTTGTTTATTTAATTTTGGACATTGTTTGTTTTCATTGTTTGATTTGGATATTGATGTAATTATTTTAAATATTATTTGCTTTGGATTATAAAATTTTGAATTGTATTTAATTGGAAATTTTTGATTTTTTTTTTTTAAAAAAAAACTAAATGGGGCATTAAACGGGGCAAAAATCCGCCCCGCCCCGTCAAAGGCGGGGCGGGGACGGGGATTGGCGGGGCGAGGGTGCCCAGCCCCGAACCCGCCCCGTTGCCATCACTAGTTACAATATTAAACTGGTAAAGAACACAAAGAGAGGAAGGATAATTATATTGAGAAATAAAATAAAATATAATATAATAGTAAAAGTCAGTTAAAGAATTACCTATAAATGTTGCATCGTTATTGAAGTAAAGATTTTGAGCCTCTTCAAAAGTATTCATCATTAAATTTAGAAAGAAGTCCCCTAGAAGGTTACTATAAGTTAAAAGAGCAATGAAATATCCTTACAGCAAAGTTCGACTTGGTTTGTGTTCTATAACGTTTATCTTTTAGAGACAAACAAAGGAAAGTATTTCTGTGAAGATATTTAATTGCTCTTTTAACTTATGGTAGGGTTCCAGAATACTTCTTTCTAAACTTAGTGATCGATGCTTTGGAAGAGGCTCGATTGTCGATGTTAATATTTTAGTTTTTAGTGGTACCTGCAAAATGAAGTGAACATGGAATTAAAATGTTAGTGCAACTATTTTAGTCGTCCATCAGCTAGTAATGTTGACGCTGAGAAATAGGAATATGTAAGGCAAGTGGAATTTGTTATTTTTAAGACGGATAATTTTAAGCGAAGAATGGAAGTTTGTTACCTTGATTAGTCAGAAATGACTTTCAGTCTGTAAGAGATGAGGTAGGATTCTATAATTTACAGAATATGATGAGATGTTTCATTTTTTTCTTGTTCATAATTGAGTAAAAAAGATTTATGTTTAGAGAAAGGTTAAAAAAGAACATATGGAGCTCTTTAGAAATCTGTGATGTCTTATGAAAAGGGATTGTACTCCGCGACAAATTATCCATTAACTGTTAGCAGATATTTTAGTCCTTCACAAGGAATCGTTTTTCATTACACATGCACAGTGAACAACCCAATCGTGAATAGTAAGGGAACTAGTTTTATTGTGAAATGGAGGGTAGAAAAATGAATAGTGAACCAAGTATTCCCTCTTGTATATTAAGTGCAATGAAATAACCAAATAAAAAACTATGTAAACCTTTGAACGAAGGACTTGAAGAATTTACCGAAAGTAGATTGTACTACTGTGAGTGTCAATTACAACCACCAGAGAGTACAATTGAACACTATGCACATAAGAAGAATAAATAAGAATTTTAGTTGAAGTATAATTAATATTAGAAATGCAATTTATCAATAACAGTTGAAGGATAGACACTTTAAAAGAAAAAAAAATATAGAATGAATTCTACACACATAAAATAAAACTGAAGGGAATATAAAAAAAAAATAATAACAACATACCTGAAGATACTTTGAGGGCTATAGATTGAACAAATTGAAATTTCATTTACAGGAATGAGTTAAGTTCTTGAATAATTAAATAGAAAATCATTTATAGGAGAAAAAAGCCAATGGAAGTGTAAGAATAACAACATATCTTAAATAAAGATGTAAAGTAAAATAAAATAATAATAAAAGAGTTCACAATAGAGCAAAGGCTGAATAAGAGACAAACCTTCTTAGCTGGACGAAAGTAAAATCTTGAACGTCAAAAGTTGAAATGCGAATAGAAGTATAAGTAATACTGTAATACCCCTAGACCACGAAAGCTTAAGAGATTTGATAGATACTACTCATACCAACAAGGTGCACCTTCTTTTCTGGAAGTCCATCATTAGAAACTCCACAGTTAAGCGTGCTGGCTTGGAGCAATTCTATGATGGGTGACCCCTTAGGAAATTTTCTCAGGGAGCGTGCGAGTGAGGACAAAGCATGCTGATAAGGCTCATATTGGTACAGTGGGGACAGTATGTCATCGATCTAACGATCGGGACAGCCCGTTAAGTGGGACCCGGGTCGTTACAAATACCAGCTTAGCAAAAAAATTGTTTAAATATACAAAAAAACAACATGTTGTGTTCATTTTGAAAACATCAACAGAAATGTAGAAAAGATGAAATTTCTCAGCTAGGAAAAAAAAAGGCTTGAAATATAAGTAATACGTATTGTAGAACTAGGTACATAGCACAATATAAACTGTAGAAAATCCCGTGTATTATGGGATTAATTATGTATAATTGTATAATTGATTGTGTACCTTATTTAGATTTTTCTTTTCCTAGATTAGGAACTTACCTTTTTGGTCCTTTTTGTATTATAATTTGAGCTCGTTGTATTGTAATAATTAAGGTGAATACAAAATATTATTCATATGCCTCTTGTCATTTCTGCCTTCATGGTATCAGAGCCAGAGTAATTCTAAACTCGGTCATCAATGACAGAAACAGAAACAGTCAGAAAAAGGCCTTCAATTGAAAAAACCTACCTTTTTGCCGGAATCAATTCACAAAACAAGCTGCCTAAAAATATAAAAACTGCCGGATTCCCAACTTTCGGCCACTTGTCCAATCGCGGTAAGTGTGGTAAGTCAATATATGCATTCTCCAAAGGAAGCTCACCTAGAAGCAGCGTACATAATTATCAGATATCTCAAAGGTAGCCCTGGAAAGGGACTATTCTTCAAGAAAAATGAAAGGAAAGAAGTAGAAGTCTTTATTGATACGGATTGGGCTGGATCAATAGAAGATAGGAGATTAACTACTAGCTATTGCACCTTCACAATTCAACAAGCATGGATTCTCCTATTTCTTTTATTGTTTCAACCGTTAAGACTAGACTAGATTACTTGCTTCGCATCAGAGATATGATTCTATCAACAAGATGTCTGGGGCTAATCAATGCATTACATACATAGAGGTATGTAGATTATTCAAGGATAGATACTTTTTTATTGTTTTTTTTTTTACACATCTTTCATTTGCTTTCTATATAATCCCTGTAGCGAGCTTTAGGTCGATGACTCCCAAGTCAGATGACCATAGGGCACCAGGTTTTAGACCCTAATCACTCGAGTTATATAGTGGTGGCAATCGAGCCGAGTAGTTCGTCGGCTCGCCCGCTCGGCTCGTACTGTAGCGACCCACGAGCCGCTCGGACTCGTCAAAAAACGAGCCCGAGCACGAGCCGATCAGGCCGGCTCGGTAGGCGAGCCGAGCCTGCTCGGCTCGTTTTAGACGAGCGGCTCGTCAATTTTTTTTTTTAGGACAGTTACCAATAAAAAAAAAATCAAATATCACGAGCCGAGCCGCTCGGCTCGTGGCTCGTGATAGACGAGCTCGTGGGCCGAGCCGAGCTCGCCCACGAGCAACGAGCCGAGCACGAGCTCGGCTCGTAGGGCAACGAGCCGAGCCGGCTGGGCTCGGCTCGTTGCCATCTCTAGAGTTATACAAGCTCGAACACATGTCTTAGCGATTGAATGATTAGTGCAATGCCCCTTTTCTTTTAGACACCCAGTTTCTAGAAATAACCTCTGACTTGGAACTTTTACCTCGTTTTTGTCTCATTGGTCTAATCCAATCCACACAACACAATTCTTACACACGGAATCCATACATATCTCAATTTTCTCCTGTAACAACTAAATCATCTCCAAACTTCTAAAATGATGATTTTTCGAATGGTGCAATAGAAGTTTTCGAGGTTGACCTATCATGTTCAACCACACTATGACTCAAACATCCCATCATTAGCTTAGCATGTCCAACACAATTATTGTGTGCAAAAATGTCAAGTTCCACATATACAAGTATCGATCAATTTAGCATGCATAATTTCCACGATTCATAGCTATATTGATTCCAATATTCTCATCATTACCGGCAAGACCATTAAACTCACACAAGCACACAAAACAAATAGCAAATACTGGATTTTTTTTTTGGCACTCAACAAACACACAGAAAGCAATAAAGTAAAACAGTTAAGTACACAAAGATGATGGATAAATATACCACCCCCAAATTGAAATCTAACATTGCCCTCAATGTTCATAGGATAAAATGAGTAACCAAATTTGAATGACAATGGGATGTATGCTTTCCTTGTGACTTGGTGTGTGCTAATCATGAACCAACTAAGTGAACGATGACCTAGAACTATCAAAATACATAAAAATTGAAAAATGCTCAAATTACTGCAAAAAGCGAAATAAGTAAAAAGGTGGAAATGATGGGTTGCCTCCCATCCAGCGCTAGTTTATAGTCGATAGCTCGACTGTACCTGGTGGTCTATTAGGGTATGTCGAACATAGTCTTGGAGGTCCTGATTAGCTTCTTCAATGACATTTTCTTTCTTACTGTAGATTTCCTCCAAACTTCAGCCTTCACTTTGTCCGTGTCATCTGATTTTCCCTCATAAACTGCCTCGAACTTTACAATATAGCCTTCTTGCTTCTTAAGATTTTGTTCGGGTTGAAAATGCACATATTGGTCATCAGCAACGTTTGAAAAGTTTTGAAACACAATTTTCTTCTGCAACACTTCCTCTACCACATCAATTTGATAGCACTTATCTGACTTGATATGCTCATCCATAACATGAAAACGTTGAAAGTGATATGTTCATCGCCAAATCTCAAATTTAACTGACCATTTTCAACATCTATCAGAGCTCTGCTGGTAGCTAGGAATGGCCTGCCCAAGATAAGTGGGATATCTTTCTCTTCTTCCATATCCAGAATGAGGAAATCCGCTGGGAAAATAAATTTGTCCACTTTAACTCACATCTTCAATTATCCCCCTTGAATGTGCAAATGATCGATCAGCTAATTGTAGTGTCACCGTAGTTGCTTTGGTTTTCCCTAGTCCAAGTTTCCTGAAAACAGATAGAGGTATTAAATTAATACTTGCACCAAGATCACAAAGAGCTTTTTCAAAATAACATTCACCAATAGTGCAAGGTATAGTAAAACTTCCTGGATCTTTCATTTTGGTGGGAGCTTTTTCTGAATTACGGCACTTCACTCCTCGATTAGCATTATTGTCTCATGCTCCTCTAGCTTTCAATTCTTGGATAGAAAATCTTTTAGGAACTTGGCATAGCCAGACATTTTGAACAGTGCTTCGACAAATGGGATATTTATATGGAGTTTCGTGAAAACTTCGAGAAATTTTTTGTATTGTTGCTCCCATTGATGCTTCTTCAACATTTGTAGGAATGGAATGGGTGGCTCATAGGGATTGACCGAATTATCTGGTAATTTCTGTGAGATTGCTGGATTCTCTTTTATCGGTATCATCCTTGTGTTGTCAGCCTGCTTCTCATTCTCTTCTTCAGAAGACTCCACTTGCTCTTTATTTGCCCCCGGCCTTTTTGCATGTATCTCAGGTAGCTAAACTCCACTTCGTGTAGGGATGGCTTGACATTGTTCCCTAGGATTTACTTATGTGTTCCTCAGCAATGTACCATGTACTCTTCATGTCATGGAAAGAGCTAATTGTCCCACTTGAGTCTCCAGGTTCTTAATAGCTGCACCCTGATTTTGGAGATTCGTTTCAGTCTTCCTCATGAATTGATTAGTGGTTTACATGTATTTATCGATTTTTTCCATAAATTTTGCAAACATGTCTTCCAACTGAGGTTTCTTCTCTTGCTGAAACTGTCCTTGCACCCAATTATGATTCTGATTGTGATTCTGGTTTCCACCCCAAAAGAAGTTTGGATCATTACTCCATCCCGGTTCGTATGTTTCAGAGTGAGGGTTGTTTTGCTGACATTGACCCCATTGAGCAAAGTCCACATGTTCCATCATTTGTGTAAGGATAGGACATTTAGTTGTACCATGTTCTGCTCTACATTCTTCACAGTTTGGGGTCCTCACTTGTGCTGAATTTGCAGTCTGTGTTATGCCCTCTATCTTGTGAAATAAGGAGTCAATTTTTACAGATAATGACGAATATGTATCTACCTCATACACCCCAACTGATTTCTTTGTACCCACTCTATCTGAAGACAACATGGCTGATCTATTAGTCATTCTCTCGAACAATTCCCAAGCTCCCTCGGTTGACCTTGTACTTAGGGAGCCGTTTGATGATAAATCCACCATGTTTCTGAAAGTTGGAGTTAGTCTCATATAGAAGAATCTTATTTATGTTGGCTTGTCGAACCCATGTTGAGGACACTTCCTTAGCATGTTCTTGAATATGTTCCACGCTTCATCAAAGGATTCGGCTTCATTTTGGCTAAATATTGATATGTCATGCCTCAGCCTCACCACTTTGGCCGGTGAGAAGAATTTGGTACAGAATTTATGAGCCATGTCGTTCCAAATAGTTATACTTGCCACCAAGAGTGAATCAAGCCACTCAAACGCTTTATCTCGAAGAGTGTATGGAAACAGTCTCAGTCTGATTGCATCTTCTGATATCCCTTGGTATCTGAAATGTTGACACATATCCAAGATACGGGATACATGTGTATGTGGATTCTCATTGGCTGTCCCATAGAATTGATGTCCATTCTGAAAGAGTTGGATGACACTTGTCTTCAATTAAAGTTTGGTTGTTCGAATGTTGGATGGACAATGCTGGATTGGCTTTAAATGATGAACGGTGACCAAAGTCCCCAAGCAGAGCATTCCCATCATATTGTGCGTCCGCATTGGCGGAAGCTGCAGGTGCTACAATAGGTTCCAATTGTTGATCAGCCATTTGTATTTGTTCTTGGTAATCATGCTGATAATAGTAGCACTTAGCTCAATCCAAGTAAATAAACTAAATTGAAAATAATAAATAAACTAAAATTGAAAGCAAGTTCGAATTAGTGTCTAAATAACAAAAATCAAGTTAATACTCAATCCCCGGCAACGGCGCCAAAAACTTGTTCACGAAAATATGTTTTGGATTTAAATCACCGCAAGTGCACGGTTCGTTGACAAGTAATAAAGTGAAAATTCAAGAATTTCGAGTATCGTTCTCACGAGGATTGATTTAACGTGATTTCTATTATCTCGACATTAACCGAATATATTCAAATTTGGAATGAGTTCTCAAGTTTTATGATTAAACTAAAACTATTATGCAAATTAAACTAAAATAACAAATTAAATGCAAAATGACGTTTTAATGCAACAGATTTAAATGAAATTAACGTAAAAAAAAAGCGCACTAAGATCCCGAATCACCAAGCAAAGCTCCATTTTAACCCATATTTCACAATTTAATAACACGGTGAATTGGTTGAATAATCAATATTTCTAACTTATTCAACAATCTCTTTCGAGTAGAATTGAATATATTCTAGCATACCATTTGACTATATTTCTATGACAAATGCAATATACAAAAATGCATGACGTTTTGTAAACACTTAGAAATTCACGTAAAGTATAGAGGTATATTTCTATCCTCTATGAACTAAATGAAGATTTATACCTTGTCGAGCTTATTTCCCTTCTTTCGAATGTATAAAATAAATCACCACACTCATACAACTATTGCACATATAATTGTAGAGGAAAAATAATGTATATAAATCATTCAACATCCATCAAACGTGTTTAAATATCAAATCGCAAAATAGAAATTAAAAGATCACAATGTAAGGTTCATCGTTTACCTAATACATAAAAAGTCTAACTTAACATGAATAAAATTAAAGAACAATAAAAGTAATAAAGAGAAAATATCGCTAAAGAACTAGAATTTAAAGTTTGAATCTTGAATATTGAAGTGAAACCTTTGTTCTAGTCTTTCTCCTTGCTCTTCAATGATATTTTTCTATCTAAGAATGCATAACCCTAGTTTCTGAACAAGTTTTAGGTTAAATAGAGTCCCAAGATATCATTCCATAAGTGGTTGAATCGGAAAAGGAAACAAAATTTTCTCGCGCCAGAAACATGCCTTGCTGCAAATTGATCCACAATCTTCTTTTCGTTCCACTTTTGGCTTTTCTTCCTCTTCCATCCTTCTCTAGTCATCCATATTATTGACAATTAGATCTTTAGCGAGATTCCATACTTGATTCATCGTTCGGGTCAACTTATGAATAATTGCAACTTAGTCCCCGAACTTTCATTTCCTTCCATTTTGGTCCTTTTCACCTTTTTCGCACACATTTCATTAATTCCATCAAAATAAGCCTACAAACACAATTCATATCGGATTAAGCCGTATTCAAGCATTTATATCAACAATTAATTATATTTTATTGCATAATTAAGTGCGTAAAACGCACTTATCAACGATGAATAAAAAATCATATGGAGGAAGAAAAAAATAGAGAAAAATTTATCTAAATGCTTAAAAGAGCAGTTGTTTCCTCATTGAATTATCTTCACTTTGGTTACTCGAATTTTAAACTTTTGCAGTCTTTGATTTTTATTAAACAACGTACTTGTCCAGTTTAGTTTTTAATAAGTCATGTCTCTGCTATTCATGCATTATTTTCAGCAGCAATATAATATTTTAAAAAAAGGAATAACAAAAATTATGCCCCTGTTTTGGTTTTAAAATGATCTTTTTTTGTATACTTTGATAAAAAGAAATAGAATATAATTGAAAAGTTTTTGGTCCCTTGAAAATATAATTAAAAATCAGTTTGGAGAACAATGAGCTGTAAAAAATAAGGGCCAAATCTTACTCCCTCCCCTACTCCTGTCTCCACTCATGTGAACCTTAACCCTCATTATATATTCATAATCTAACTCATTGTCCTCCTTTACCCCCTGTCCCCCCTCATCCTGCCTCACCCGCATGGTTGCTCCTCCCCACCATCCCCACTTCCTTTCCTCACTTCCCCTTCTGCCCCATAGAAGACAATGGGATGATGGGACGGGTGACAATTTATTTAATGTCCTTCATACCTAAATCTTTCTCCAAACAAACCTTTTTAAGTTGTTTTGAGACATGTTATAACCCGAATGCTGCCAGAATTGAAAATTGGGATATCTTAAATTGAAAAGTTATCATATTTAGGTCCAAAATGGGAATCGTAAATACAATTGTCCCAGAAATGATCATGAAAAAAGTAAAAGAAAACTACCATAGAGCATATAATGTAAACTATATACACATTGAGAATAAAGTATAGCTCAAAACTGTTCATCCACGTAAGAACGAAAGAAAAAAAAAAGTGAAAATCATAGTTGCCAGATAGAAATCTTCAAAAGAGAAGATAAACAATGAAACTTCTTCTACGTTATAAACATCTTCAAATCTCAGAAATACATCAATGACAATACAACTTAAGTCAGTTTCAGCTACATAAAGAAGGGGATTATATTTTTGGTAGAAGAACTGTTTTTTGAGAAACCATAATTTAACAAAATGATGACGATCTGAAATAAGCTAAAATAAAAATGCAATAAGCTTAAACATGGACTTAGCTTTGTTATAGTGTACACGGTTTTATATGAAAATTGGAAACATGGGTTTATTGGAATTTGAAACATAAAAGAAACTACTATTTTGAAATTTACGAGAACTGTCAAATGAATGAAGTATATCGTTACTAAGAAATAAAAGTTCAAGCCTAATAGAAGTATCTGCTGTTCGGGAATCAATTATTCCAACTGAGAATGAAAGTCCTACAACTAAGACAATAATTATACAAAAAAAAAAAATTCTTATTAAGTTGTTCAACTAACACAACACAAGCAACAGCGATAAAGATAAAAAAAATAAATAAAAAATAGAATCACAGACGAGTTTGTATCTCCAAAATATTCTAGAGTTCAAACATTTAGCAATTCCCGAACCCTGTAATTCCAATTCTCTTCACATTCGCACACAAAAGAATTATTGTAATCACAAATACAAAAATGAGCCTTGAAATTCTTACATGTACACATTCTAAAGCAAATTTCAGCATCTAATAAATATTTCTAGAACGACCACAATTATTCAAATTGCAACACCATCGTTGGAACCATTTTCGCAACAGATACAACAATGGCAAAACCAGTAAGCCTCTATTTTAACTATATCTTTATTCCTACACTCTGTTTACTTCTATGAACATTGCAACCCACCTTTTTTCATGGACAGTACTAAACCGGTTTCAAACAAGGCAAGTGTGAAAACAAGTGAACAAAAATTATCCGTAAAAGTAGGATAGATTCTTTTAAGTGAATGTAGGGTAAAAATAAATTAAATTCATACCTGCTACCACTAAAGAACAAAACCCCAGAGACAGATATCGTTTAGACCTCATGGAGTATCAATGAACAAACGTCAAATTGAAGTGGTAAGGACATAGCCTGCTCAAAATTTTGTTTGTCGCAACTGTAGTGGGAGAGGGGAAAACATAAAAGGAAAATGCTAAGTGTACATAATATATGTACATAATGAATGACATAACCTGACGTGGCAACCATTCTGTTGTTGATGTGAAATGTCTGATTTTGAATTAAAGGTTTTGATCAATGCCACTTGTAATTATGTAAACCATTATGTAGATTATTATGTTCTTGTAGCATTACTCAACATAAAATACACACAAAAAAAAAAAGGTGTACGTAAAGAAGAAAAAATTGACCATTGATTGCTTTGAGAAAATGCCAAGAAATAGTTATAACTATTCAATTATCACTCAGCTTCAGCTCATTTCAAAGCATTTTGAGGTCTGGCAAAAGCCACCATCTAAAGATTCTAACAGATCATTCAGCCGACTGAGAGACAAAATAAAGTAAATAAAATTAGTCAAAATACTATGCGAGGTGGATCACTTAGTCCACACGGCACATGGATATTGGTCTTGAGCAATTTGAGGGGATTGTGCTAGTTAAGGTGTAATATGGATAATAGATTAAATCCAATGGTTGTGATTTAATCTTGTGGTCAATTACACTTTCTAGAAAAATCTTTTTCATAGTACATTATTTGAATTTTGAATTCAAATGATTTTGGCTCTATAATACACAAGACTTTCTTTGCCTTTGGTTTGGGACTTGGCATCACAAATAGAGAGTAAGCATAGAGAGGTAACCAAGTGGGAGAACTTCATATCTCCGGCTAAATTCTTGGTGGCTTCCGGGGGAGTTATTCTCGGTATATCCACTGTCATTCCTGTGGACGACGGTGCATGATCCGATGACGCAAAAATCTGAGCTTAAAGTCTTTAGACACTCCATTGGTGGTGTTGGAACAAGCTTGAGTGATATTGGTTCGGTTTTTACACTTTTAGAGTTTATGTTTTCCGCATTGTAGTTGTAATAATCTATTGTTCTCTACATTATAAACTCAACACATGGTATCAGAGCTTAGGCTAGTGGTATAAAGTGTGTAAACAACCAGAAAATTGGATAGGAAGTCGAAGGGGTTCGGGTTCGGTGGAAAACTAGAAAACCCAAAACTTTAAACCCATTTTCCGGCCAAAAGACGCATCTGGTAGACAAACGGAGACCACCACTAGACTCCAGACAACAAGTAGAACCTGGAGGTGCCGCGCGCAGGAGGCGCGTGAGCCCACGCGCAGAACACACACGTCGCGCGTGAGGGCGCGTGCGTGGGAATCAAGCGAAGGTGAAAACAGACAGTTTGTTCCCTATGACATCTTAGACCTTCTGGTGGTCCTGGATTTCAGTTTGGTGCACTGTGGAAGAAGTTATAGCCTCGAGCAGAAACGTGAAATGGAGAAAGCTATTACATTGGCGGCTCAGTGGTGGTTCCTGGTGTTGCAGCAGCTGTTGGATAACTTGGGGCAGTAACTAGATGCCCTGAATCGATAAAATACGAACCAAATCTTGGTTCGCTCGGTTTGCACATTCTAACGCCCTCTCGAATTTCACAATTAAAATATTATTATTTGACTCTTGTGGTATTGTCTATTACTTGTTATGATATCATTGCTTGTGTCATCTTGAAAAGTAATTTATACGTAAATTGGTTTAAGCTTGCATTTGTGTGTGGGTAAATTGAGTAAGTAAAAACTTTTTAGAAAAACGTTATTTGTCTACCATGGCCTCTCGAGTTGAATTGGCACAATTCAATGGTAAGGGAGATTATTCCATTTGGAAGAAAAAAATGAAAGCTATATTAATCCAACAAAAGGTTTATAAAGCTCTTGACGACTCGAAAAAATATCCTGATGCATTAAAAGCTAAGTCGGATGAAATTACTGAGATGAATGAAGTTGCACATAGTTTGATTATATTGCACTTATCTAATGATGTGTTAGGATAAGTTGAACAATATAAGACTGCCAAAGAATTGTGGGAAGCACTTGACAAGCTATTTTTTGGAAAAATCTCTTCCAAACAAAATACATTTGCTTCAAAAACTTTTCAATTTTAAACTCGACCCGGGAAAGGATCTTGAATCCAATTTGGCCGACTTTAACAGACTAGTCAAGTGTTTGGCCCACAATGATAAAAAATTTGATGATGAGTATTTAGTTGTTATACTTTTAAATGCTACGCCTGAATCCTATAGAGATGTTAGGAATGCTATCACATATGCTAGGGATACTTTGACCTAAGAGATTGTGACTGATGCTTTGAGGGCTAGGGAGCTAGAGATTAAGAAAGAGTCAAGGGATAGCTCAAGAGAAGAGAGTTTGTTTGTTAGAGGAATGAATGATATGAGGGAGAACGTTTTTCAAAGTAAGAATGGTAGAGGGAAATCGAAGGGTAGGTCTAAGTCTAGAGATAAGAGTAGTAAAAAATGCTTTCACTGTGGTAAGTTGGGGCATTTCAAGAGAGACTGCAATAACCTTAAGAAGAAACAAAGACCACAGCAGAGTGATGATCATAACTTAGCTGCTGTATGTGATTCCCTTGATTGTCTACATGTTATGACCGTGTCGGGAGATTTAGATCATGCCCGTGATAACATACATGTCATGAATGTTTCTAATATTAAATTTGACACTGAGTGGATTTTAGACTCAGGTGCTACTGTTCAAATGTGTCATGTTAAGTCTTGGTTCTATAACTATAGAGATGTAAATCCTAGAAAAGTATACTTAGGGGATGATCGTACACACAATGTAGAGGGAGTAGGTGATATTGCTATTAGGATGCATGATGGCATTATTAGATCCCTTAGATGTGTTAGGTATGTCCCGGGCCTAGCAAGGAATCTCATTTCCTTAGGTACTTTAGAAGAAGAAGGTTATGAGTTCAAATCTTATGATGGTACTTTAAATATTTGCAAAGGGTCTCTAGTGGTTATGAAAGGTCCCAAGAGGAATGGATTATATGTCCTTTAAGGTGAAGCCTTAGGCAATAAAGAGTCGGCTTTATCTTCTGTCTGTGAAGATAAATCAGATCTTTGGCACAAGAGGATGGGACACATTGGGAACAAGGGATTGAAATATCTTAGTGATCAGAATTTACTTGGTAATGATAGTGTTACACCTTTAAGCTTTTGCGAGACATGTGTTCTAGGAAAGTCACATAGGGTTAGCTTTGGGATAGGTGAACACAGCACTAAGAAACCATTAGACTACATTTATGCAGATTTGTGGGGTCCAGAAAAACATCCCACACATGGAGGGAATATGTTTTTTCTGTCCATCATTGATGACTATTCAAGAAAAGTTTGGGTGTATCTCCTTAAATCCAAATATGAAACTTTTAGTAAGTTTAAGTCCTGACTTGCCTTAGTTGAAAATCAAATGGGAAAGGGTGTGAAAACTCTTAGGACGGATAATGGTTTAGAGTTTTGCAACTTTGAATTTGATAATGTTTGTAAGGGAAAGGGTATAATGAGGTATAGGACTGTTAGACATACAGCCCAACAAAATGGGGTGGCGGAGAGGATGAATTGAACTTTAATGGATAAAGTTAGATGTATGATGATTAGTTCGGGGTTGTCTAAAGGTTTCTGGGGTGAAGTCGTGTGTACTGTTGCCTATTTGATAAATAGGGCACCTTCTAGTCTGTTGACTTCAAGACTCCCCAAGAGTTGTGGTCTGGAAAAACCCCAGATTTGTCACATATTAGAGTGTTTGGTTGTGCGGCTTATGCACATCAAGTTGAGGGCAAATTGGACCCTAGGGCTACTAAGTACGTCATGTTAGGTTATTCAGAAGGAGTGAAAGGATATAGACTGTGGGTTTTAGGTGTGAAGGGTATTAAGATTATTAACAGTAGAGATGTAAATTTCAATGAATTTGATATACCTTACCTTAAAAACATAGACAGTCAGAACAAATAGACTGAGGAAGGAGAATCTTCTACTGGAAAGAAAATGGAGTTTGGGGTGGAGAGATTAGATGATAATCTAGAGAATGGTAAAATCCAACCTCAAGAAGCAGTGATTGAACAACTAGAACTTGAAATTCCTAAAACTGTTCTCCCTAATCAAGAAACATCTGCAAGTACTAATTTGGATGACTGCCAATTAGTGAGGGATAGGGAGAGAAGACAAGTGAAGCCCAATATGAAATACATATCTTCAAATTTGATTGAATTTGTCTTAGTTTCAGGTGAAGCCTTAGAATCAGTTGAGCCGGCTTCATTTGATGAAGCGGTTACTTGTAAGGATTTTGAAAATTGAAAAAAGTCTATGAGAGAAGAGATCCAGTCTTTAAATAAAAATGAGACTTGGAAGTTGGTTGAAAAACTAAAGAATCAAAAGATAGTCCATTGTAAATGGATCTACAAGTTGAAAGAAGGAGTAGGACCTAAAGACCCTTTAACATATAAAGCTAGGTTGGTTACAAAGGGATTTACTCAAAGAGAGGGGATAGACTATAATGAGGTGTTCTCACCGGTCATTAAGTATAAAACGATCAGGTTAGTCTTAGCTTTAGTTGTCCAGTATGATTGGGAGTTGGAGCAACTAGATGTTAAGACGGCTTTTCTTCATGGGGAGTTAGATAAATTGATTTATATGTCTAAACCTTAAGGGTTCGAGGTAAGGGGAAGATCGGAACTTGTGTGTTTGCTTAGAAAGTCCTTGTATGGTCTTAAACAAAATCCTAGGCAATGGTATAAAAGATTTGATGCTTATGTGCTTAAAATTAGTTTTAAGAGAAGTTAATATGATGCATGTCTGTATTTTAATAACTCTAAAGTAGGCTATGAAGTTTATTTATTGTTATATGTAGATGATATGTTGCTTGCTAGTCCTAGTAAAGTTGAAATCATAAAAATGAAAAATCTTTTAAAATCGGAATTTGACATGAAAGACTTAGAAGAGGCAAGGAAAATTCTTGGTATGGTTATTAAAAGGAATAGAGCTGATAATATGATGACTATTAATCAAGAATCTTATTTGGATAAAGTGATAACCAAATTTGGTATGAAATTTGCTAAGTCTGTCAATGTACCATTAGCTGCATACGTAAATTTATCATCTGCACAATGTCCTAACACTGAAGAAGAATTGCATGAAATGAGTAATGTTCCCTATGCAAATGCCATTGGTTCTGTGATGTATTCTATGATTACCACGAGACCGATACTTGCATATGCAATTAGTTTCTTGAGTAGGTTTATGTCAAACCCAGGTAAGCCTCATTGGACTGCACTTAAATGGCTGTTAAGATACCTAGCTGTAACTTTAAAAAGGGGATTAGTGTTTAAAAGGGGAAGTGATAAACTAGAGCTAAAAGGCTATGTAGATTCTGACTTTGCGGTGGATAAAGATCAGTGGAAATCTACCACTTCATACTTCTTCACTTTAGGTGATAACTGTATCAATTGGAAATCACAGTTGTAATCTATAGTTATACTCTCCAGCACGGAAGTAGAATATGTTGCATTAACTGAAGCTATAAAAGAATGCATGTGGCTGAAAGGCCTTCTATGTGAATTAAACTTCTTGAATGATAATGTCATGATTTATACTGATAGTCAAAGTTCATTGATGTTATGTAAAAATCATGTTTATCATGAACGTTCTAAGCATATTGAGGTGAAGTATCACTTCATTAGGGAGAAGTTAGCTTTGGGTGATTTTATTTTGCTTAAAATTGCAACTGATGATAACCCTGCAGATGTTGGAACAAAAGTACTTGCGATCGGTAAGTTCAACAAATGTTTATTAATATTGAGTATTGATAACGGTTAATTGTTGTGCAGGTACTGAGCTGGAGTGGGCGATGATGAGAAAATAAGACCACACTATGTGATAGCACTTGTAACCGGGGAATTTGGCGATAGATTATATGTGATCCAAAGTGAAGATTTGTGAGGTGGATCACTTAGTCCACATGGCACATGGATATTGGTCTTGAGCAATTTGAGGGGATTGTGCTAGTTAAGGTATAATATGGACCATAGATTAAATCCAATGGTTGTGACTTAATCCTGTGGTCAATTACACTTTCTAGACAAGTCTTTTTCAAAGTACATTATTTGAATTTTGAATTCAAATGATTTTTGCTCTATAATACACAAGAATTTCTTTGCCTTTGGTTTGGGACTTGACTTCACAAATAGAGAGTAAGCATAGAGAAGTAACCAAGAGGGAGAACTTCATATCTCTAGCTAAATTCTTCGTGGCTTCCGACGGGGTTATTCTTGGTATATCCATTACCATTCCAGGCGGAGTTATTCTTGGTATATCTCAACATACTATCTGTGTTTGAAGAAAAATAAATAACTAAATTCAAGATAATTCAGTAACTTATTATTTAAAAAATATTAAGGGTCTATTTGAGCCTCATTTTTTTGTAGAACACATTTTGGAACAGTAGATTAGTAGAGAATACGTGGTTAAAAATAAAGAACACTCACCGGGAAGTCGTTGATAAAAGGTGTAATGACAAAGTGCCAATATCAAAGGGAGAAGATAATACTCAAATTGGCAATGCAGTAGGAGAGTATGGGATTCAAATCCTTCTTCTGGTACAAGGATGAGGTATTTATACTAAGGATAGGAAGATGAGAGTCGTTGGATGATGATACACGTGATATCATATCCTCAGAGCTCGTCCCATCCTAGGTGTCAGCATTGAATGTCTCTGACAAAAGCAGTTGAATTAACCGTTTGAGTCCTGTCACACGTCCCATCAATCAGTCAGGGATTTGACTTTGGAAAGATCTTTGTACAAGAGATCTTTTCTGGGGCGAGGGAAATAGGTAGAGCATTATAGAAGTGGAGTACGGGCATTTGCATCCGCAGTGTATTGCAGATGAGTTCGGTTCCTTTGTTGAGTGCGTCTTCAGTTTGTTCCCATGCGTAATTGGCTCATCCCATGTGTAATTGCTTCGTCCGCCACGTGGCGTAACACTGATAATTTCCCTTGACACGTGGGGGATGAGGTGGCTGGTCGGGGCAGGCCCGTAACAAAAGTTTCACAAGTCCATGTATGGATATTTATATAGTGGAAGGACTTTTAATTCAATTGTCGAATTGGAGCGCACAAATGTTGGGGATGGAGAATCGAATAGCGTATCAATTTCCTTATTGGATGATGAAATGAGACGAGACTACGTGGTGTCCGAAGTGAAGAGAGATTTTTGAATGCTTGTAGTGACTTTTAGTGGATTGACCAAGGTGATTGGGGGTCGGAACACACAAAGAGGGTCGTTACAACGTTAAGGCCTAATCTGGCCGAAGCGATAAGAGTTGGCAACCATGAGGAGAGTTGTTGCAACGTGGGATTCTGCTTCTACCGGAGCAATAGGAGCTGGCAACCCTAAGGAGTGTTGTCGCAATGTGGGATTCTACTAATATCGAAGCGATATGAGTTAGCAACCCTGAGCAAAGTTGTTGCAATGTGGGATTCTGCTTCTGTCGAAGCGATGGGAGTTGGCAACCCCGAGGAGAGTTGATGCAACATGTGATTCTACTTCTATCGAAGCGATAGGAGTTTGCAACCCTAATAAGAGTTATTGCAACGTAGGATTCTACTTTAGCTGAAGTGATAGGACTTGGTAACCTTGAGGAGAGTTGTTGCAACGTAGGATTCTACTTCTGTCTAAGCGATAGGAGTTGGCAAACCTGGGGGGAGTTCTTGCAACTCTCATATGAGGTAAAGAGATGGTCTCTGAGGAGACAGCCTTAGGTTTCGTGTCAATGATTTGAAAGCTTTCGCGTCTTCCCAATACAATGATGGGTGATGTCTGCTTGCTTCCAAGGCACGTCTCCCTTACCATAAATGGTAATGATGGCAACGACTTTTTGTCTTCAAGGCGACGTATTTGGGCTGTGTATGTCATACACTGCCTCATTTAAACCGTTGGTTTGAGTGACCTTTGGCTTCAACGGAGATCCTTGCGTCTTAGCTTTAGATGGTCCAGATACAACTTGGATGATCCAATGGTTGGGACGAGCCAAGACCGCCTATAAAAGGTCCATTCCTTTCATTTTAAGCCTTTTACTTTCGCGAAAATCTCTACATTAATCTGAGTAAATTCTTGCATTCTCTGTTCCCTTGCATTTTTCAGTAAGCTCCGTCAGAAACTCTGGCGATATCTCTGAAAACTCTGGCAAGCAAAGGATATTCTTCATCAAGTTAGATAATATTTCACATTTTCAGTTTCTTCATCCCTTTTTTCTTTCAAAACCTTCAAAAATCCTTGAAATGATGAGCGGACAATCTGTTATGAGGCGAGGCGAGGCGAAGAGAGTTTTTCCTTGAGAAAGCCTATACTAATCTCCCATGACGAGCTGAGTATGGCCATTAAAGCTTGGGAGAATATCTGGAAGTGTCTAGCCTCCCCCGTAGATACATCAATCCAATGCGAGGCTTCTAAATACCCATTAAAAATCACCCCGAAACTAATAGAAAGATGTATGAACGTCTTTAGGGTCCCCCACAACATTCAACTCATCTGACCTGAGCCGCACGAGAGGGCCTACTACCCTAGGCCAGGGTGTGTAGCAGTGAGTGACCATCTGTTCCGAGCAGGGTTGAGGCTTCCTTTATTCCCTTTCTTCAGATTAGTACTTAGGTCTTACGGGTTGGTCCTGACACAGTTCAACCCCAATTCATGGTCCTAGATGGTAGGGACATGGATACTGTAGCGATGGGTCAGCATCGGAGTAGACATGCCTTTCAGCATGTTACACTCTTTCTTCTTCCCAAAAATCAAGGTTGGGAGGGAACGAGCAAAAGCTGATACTACCTTGCTCCATGGGGTCCCACTCACCATTTGTGATCGGGTCTCCTTCTTCAATCAAGAGCTGGAAGAGCTCGTGGTTCTGGGCATCTGGCCGGTAGGATACCATAAAAAATGATCCCATGGCGCCTCTGATCGTCCTCACTATCTACTCTACTTGCAGTAAGTAGCTTACTGAGCTGATTTTACTTAACTAACTTTGCTTATATCTTTAATATTTATGTTCTTTGCAGGCTCTCTTCCGAGGTGCCAAATATCCAAGGAGGATTGGGACATCATTAGCTAGCTATACCAGACACCTTTGCCAGAGAGGAGCTACAAGGAGCTTATAGACCAAAACCATCACTTCGTTTAGCACAGCCTGATGACTAATCAAGGTAACTACATCACTTCGGTTCTCCTTTTATTGTTTTTTCTCTTTCTAAAGATACTTAGCAATTTTTTCCTTCTGTAAAGGACTTTGAGAAGAAGAGGCCACTAAGGCCTAACCTCACCACCATTCGTCGAAGCGTGGCAGAGGCTAAAATGTTAAAAACCAGTAGCTGCTTAAAAGAAACAGTCGGAGCGTCTGCTTACCCTCAGTATGGCTGGCCAACAGCCTACTAAGGAGAACGAGGCAGAAGAAGGAGCCTCTCTCGTAAAGAGAAAGAAGAAGGCTGGCACATCTGGGGCCTCTACTTCTGCTCCAACCACCACGGTCTCTTCTTCCCTCCCACCGAAGCCGGGGTCATCATGACGGCTCCGTCGATCTCTCAGGCCATTATGAGAGAAGTTTTTTTTATCTTTTTTTTTTTTTTTGTGAAGAGGGATGTTTCTTTTCTCTTTTTTTTTTCAAACTTGAGATATATCTCATTTCTCCATATCAATGTTGGTTTGAATGTTTCGCGATATCATGTTCCTGAAAAAAAAATCATATTTTAGAAAGTAAATACATGGAACAAGTGTTACTTAACTCAAACATTTAATGACCAACTTACTTACTTTGAGACCTAAGGGAAGATGGGACAAGGGTGATGATTCCTAAATAAATTGTAAAATAAACTCAACTATCCTATAACTAAAAAAATGAACAATTAATAAATAAATAACTAAAAAGGACGAAGGCTTGGGTTGCCTCCCAAGAAGTTCTTCTTTAACGTCATTAGCTTGACTTTGGCAGTTGCATCATGGAACTTTGAAGAAATTTTTTGATGCCTTGCTCATCTTGCTACTTTTGTATTTGCTCCACTCTTCATTGATTTTCCAAATTTGAACATTATCCCCTCCAAGATGATATGAATTGTCTATTCTATCTGATTTGAATTCAAGTATGTGGACTCCCCGTTCCTCTTCAAGCTTAATTACAAATTCAATTGTTGGACAATCAATGAGGTCGAATGAATGCGTGTTCAATTCATCTTCATTAATTTTCACTTCTTCGCTTGGTTTCTTTGTGATTAACTTGTCCTAATCTTTCTGTTCTTCTAAAATAGCTGATAGTTCTTTAGGTTGAATAGTCGGTCCGCATTCTAATTCCACGGGTAATGGAATTTTTTTCTTATCAACTGTTTCAAGTGGAATGTATTTCCACATTTTGAGTTCACTCCAATAACTCCAATCTCCAATACATATGTTGCGCTTTTCCAACTTGGCAAGTTTATTATAATACTTTGCAAGTACCCTCTCGTTCAATAGAGGAGGACCATTTCCCACAAGTTCGATGTCATCATCCCAATCGATAGATACATAATCTCCCAAAGACATGTAGTTTTCATCAGATTTGTCAATTGCTTGTTGTCAACATTTTAAATATTGTATGAACCTTAGAAGCTTTACCGCACTGGAGTCGGTGCGTGTATGCAAACAATGTTCAGTATAATGCATCTCATAGCAAAACTGACAAAATATATCTTCTACAAGCTCATCATTTTCATCTATGTCGAGATTACTTATTGCAATTGTTCTACTCTCTTACCATTGTTAGAATCGTGCATATACTATTGAATGGTACCTGAAAAAATATCAAAGAGATCAAGATAGATAGCCAAAAATTTACAAAAAAAGAAAGAAAAGAAAATCTAAATTAAAATAAAAGCTAGTTGGTAATAATATTAGTGAAAATTAAATTAAACAATCCCCGGCAACAGTACCAAAAACTTGTCACGCGTTTTCTATAACGTGAATTTTTGCCGCAAGTGTATGGTGTTATGTTTTGTAATATAGTGATAGAGTTAGAGTATCAAACTCACATGGATTGTAATTTAAGTCCACTAAGTACTATAATTGTGTAACTTCTATTTTATCTAGATGATGAATGATTGAATGATTGGTTTTAAATTAAACTAATGAGATTAGTTGAGACACATTTGGGGAATACAAATTATTAGGTCAAGAAAGCCTAAGGAATAATTTCATCTCACTCTCAATTATGATTCAATGATTTCCAATTATTCTAATTAATTTTCTCATACTTAAAGGCAAGAATCCTAATATAATTCTGTCCCCTCTCTCGAGTGCCGGCTAGAATTTAATCCTAAACTTCAATCCCAATATCTCTATTCCGAATTAAAGCCTAGAATTTACAAAAGTTCCGATTCTTTTATGGTGTAAGCTTCATAGATTTATTACCTTCTCTCAAAGTGTAAAAACCTACGTCGTGTCAATCCTATGATCGTGCCTAAATTCCTGTCTCTTGAGTGCCAGAATTGACTATCATCTAATCAATCAATCAATGGTCAAGTAATTGAAAGCATTAAAATCATGACACAATTAAATATATGTGAGAAAATCGAATAGAAATAATCATAAAATCGTCAACCCATAATTTCAAGTTTGGCTACATCAAACCCTAGATCTAAAATTAGCTCATGACTATGAAGAACAACATATTAAATTCAGAATTAAAGAACATGGAAAAGAAAAGAATAAGAAAAACTCTATTGTCGCTTGAATTCTCCTCCAATTTCTTGTCGTTTTAGCTCTAGATCAATTCTTCTTTGTGTTGTCTTCTAAGCAGTCCTTTCCCCCTTCAATTAGGTCTTCCAACTTGTATTTATAATCTCATAAGATATTAACACGGATTGGATTTGGACTGGGCCGAAAAAATCAAGAAAATATGGTTTTTCCTCTTTCTCGGGATCCGGTGCCTAGGCGCCTTGGCGCCGCGTATTCTGCTTATTTTCAGCATTTATGTTGGGTTTTCTGGGGCATTTCTTTGCTCCTATTTTTGGCTCTTTTCCTCTTCATTCCTCTCTTCCCTCATCTTCATGCCATATCTCCTTCCATGATAATTATCATAGCTCCATTTCAAGCTCAAAACCACTCCACTTTCATCCAATTTGTCCAACTACAAAACAACACGAACACACACATCAAAACGCTCAAAAGTATTCAAGAACAAACTAAAAACTACGATTTAAAGGAACTTGTTTAATGAGTTAATTTCACTCATCACCTTTTCAAGTTGGGAGGCTAAAGTGGAGAATGTAAAAAAGGAGGTCGAGTTGGCTGAGGAGAAAAGGACTGAGGCCGAAGTGAAGCTTGACTACCCTGAGATTCAAGTCAATCGATTGAAAAATGAATTGCACGAGTCGGTTTCCCAAGTGGCTGCTTTGACGAAGAGAATAGACTAGTCCAACGAGCATCAAAGGCTCGTCTCTAAGGCTCTAAAGGGGGCCAACAAGGAAAAGTTTGAGTTGAAGAGACTTTTCAGGGCCCAGGTTGAAGAGATTGACTCTTTGAAAGTTAAGGTGAAGACGGTAGGCTAGGAGGCGGTCCAGAATTACAAATACAACTTTGACAAAATGCCTTAGTACGATGACTTCGCCAACTGCTGGGCTTCCTGGGCAGCGAAGGAGATGATGTCTCGCCTCCGTGAGAGGTACCCCGAGCTGGACATTAAATTCATGGAAGAGGAGTTCGGGGCCCCACTGGAGGTTGGCCCGTGATGGAGGAAGAAGAGGATGAGGCTCCTCAGGAAGAGGTCGAGGCCGTTGTTAATATAGATTAGTGAATTTGTAATTTCCATTTCTTATGTAATGGCTTCGGCCTTTTTGATTAATGCAATTCCTATTTCTTGCAAGTGTTGTCGCCTTGCTTTACTTCACTTCAATTGTACAAGTAATCGCTTCTTCTAACATCACTTTGAACAAACATTTGATCTTTAAGTAAGTGAATTGTTCCAAGTAATATCGCACCGGCCTAGCTTAACCACTTAATAAAATGGAAGTAGCCAACGAATTATAAGTAATGTCGTATCGACCTTGCTTAACCATTTAATAAAATGGAAGAAGCCAATGAAGTGAGTAATATCATATCGACCTCGCTTAACCACTTAATAAAATGGAAGAAGCCAATGAATTATAAGTAATGTCGCATCGACGCCTATCTGTTGACCTCGAAATATGGCTCTGACACGTAGCGAACAAAATAAGTCTTCAAGTCGGTTCTTTCCTATACACGCAGCACGCCGTTAGTCACCCCGTGGCCTTTCCGGAAGGGTTGGGAGCGGCCGCGAGCACTCTGACGGTCAAGTCAATTTATGGTTCAACCGGGAAAGGTTCACCGGAGGTAGAACACTCACTGAGAAGTGGTTGATAAAAGGTGTAATGACAAAGTGCCAATATCAAATGGAGAAGATAATACTCAAATTGCCAATGCAGTAGGAGAGTATGAGATTCGAATCCTTCTTCGACACAATGAGGGGGTATTTATACTAAGGATGGGAAGAGGAGAGTCATTGGATGAGGAGACACGTGTTATCAAATCCTCAAAGCTCGTCCCATCCTAGGTATCAATATGTCCCTCAATGGGTGGGCTGGCATTGAATGTCTCTGACAAAGACAGTTGAATTGACCGTTTAGGTCCTGCCACACGTCCCTTCAATCAGTCAAGGATTTGACTTTGGAAATATTTTTGTACAAGAGATCTTTGCTGGGGCAATGAGAGGTAGGTGCAGCGTTGTAGAAGCGGAGTACGGGCCTTTACATCTGTAGTGTATTGCAGATGAGTTCGATTCCTTTGTTGAGCGCATCTTCAGTTTGTTCACATGCGTAATCGGCTCATCCCATGTGTAATCGCCTAGTCCACCACTGATCGTTTCCCTTGACACGTGGGGGATGAGGTGGCGGTCGGGGCAGGCCCATAACAAATAGTAAATGTAATTTTTATCAAATTTTAATATAGTAACATAAGGCTTTACATTCACTGCACTTTGTAGGTTGGAAATAAAGTTGAACTATTGATCTTGTTATTGTTTTCCTTCGTTTACGCCAGTTGTTGTCAGAGTAAAATAAGGGAACTGTGGGATCAGTTGAAAAGTTTAGATAATGTTGATTCGGGATGGTTAGTGTGAGATGATTTAACACTATTCGATCTTCAGATGAGAAAATAGGTGGTTTGTCGTACTCTTTGGCGGCCAGAAGAGAATTTAATGATTTTATTCATGACACAGGTTTGATGGATATTCCATTTGATGGGCTGAAACTTTCATGGTGTAATGGGCATCAAGGTACCATCGAATATGGCCCGCCTTGATTGTATATTGGTTAATTAGAATTTCAAGAACCAATTTCCATCAGTTGCATTATCTTATCTAGACCGCACATCATTGGATCACTGCTCGATGGTCTCGCGGTGCAGACATAATTTAAACTTGACATGTCCTAGACCGTTTAGGTTCCTTAGCACGTGGTGTACCCATCGAGAATTTTTACCTCTGGTGAAACGAATCTGGGAAGTGAATGTGGCTGGTTCACCAATGGTCTGCCTCAGGCAAAAATTGAGGAACATGAAAACAGCTCTAAAATCCTGGAATCACGAGGTGTTTGGCAGGGTACAACAGGAGATAGAAACCTATGAAAATAATCTAATTCATATGGAAAACTCACTAATGGAAAGTTACTCAGTGGATACCGAATATCAGCTCTTACAACGTCATAATCAATATGCAACCTGGTTAGAAAGGGAGGAAGTTTTATGGAGGCAGAAATCCCGCATTAAATGGCTGAAGAGGGCGACGACAATACAAAATTTTTCCATGCTTCTGTCAAGAATAAAAACAAGAATCAGATTATAGATCACATGGCTCTTGACAATGGAACAGAGCTTAAATCAACTGATTAAATACACGAGGGAGCAGTGCAGTTTTTTCATGATATGTTCTCGGTTTCTCCTATTTCTTTGGATGGTAATACTTTTGATCTCTTGACGCCGATCATCACAGAGGAGGAGTATAGAATATTATGCAAACCACCAATATTGGAAGAGGTTAAAGATGCTCTTTGGTCTATCCCCAAAGACAGCAGCCCTAGACCTAATGGTTTTAGTGCGAGTTTTTTCATCTGTGCCTGGGATATTGTCCAGTTCGATCTCCTTACGGTGGCTACTGAATATTTTGAGGGACGCCCTTTTAGTTGTGCTTTAGGGGCTACGAATATTGTCCTAATCCCTAAGGTGGAATCCTCAAACAGTTTTGCAAAATTCAGGCCTGTTAGCCTTCGTCAGGTGGTTTATAAAATCCTGTCCAAAATTATGGCTACTCGGATGGCCCCATTGCTTGACAAATTAATTTCTCGAGAACAATCAGCTTTTATTCAGGGAAGGAGAATTTTTATAATATCACGATCGCTCAGGAGATGATGCAAAGTTTTAATAAAAAGGTGAGAGGTAGAAATATTTTATTGAAAATAGATATGGCGAAAGCATATGACCGAGTTAACTGGAGGTTTCTTTTGGAGGGTTTACAAAAACTGGGTTTCTCTGACCAGTGGAGAAACCTTATCTTTAATTGCATCTCCTCCCCTTACTACTCTATCATGATTAATGGTAAGACACGGGGTTTTTTCAAACCATCGAGAGGCTTACGACAAGGAGATCCTCTATCACCATATTTGTTCATCATGGCACAAGAGATCCTGTCTAGAATGATCAACCATGCTTATGCAAGCAATCAAGTTCAGCCCTTTCATTCTGGATGATGTAAGGTTAGTCATTTATTTTATGCCGATGATCTCCTTATTTTTGCCAACGGAAAGAAAAATTTTATTGTCAAGTTGCTTGATATTTTAAAAAGATATGAACATATGTCGGGTCAATCCGTGAGTCCCATGAAATCATGTATGTTTTTTTTCCAAACACACAACTGTAACACGCAAAAGACAACTATTGGCTGCCTCGGGCTTTAAAGAAGGTGGTCTACCATGTACATATATGGGCGTTCCGCTTTACACAGGTAGACTATTGAAAAGTTTGTTTGAACCAATGCTAGAAAAAATACAAAAGAAACTAGCTGGATAGAAGGGATGACTACTCTCTTTCGGGGGAAAATCACATTGATAAAACATGTGCTTAGCAGTATGCCAATTCATATCCTATCGGTCTTGAACCTGCCGAAGGGAATTCACAATGAGCTTAACCGAATTTTTTCTTCTTTTCTCTGGAATGCAACTGACGGATTGAAGAAAAGAAAATGGGTTTCCTAGAGAAAAATATGTCATCCAGTGGATGGGGTGGTTTAGGAATTAGGGATTTTGGCGAAGTTCAACGTGCATTATTTATGAGATTTGCGTGGAAACTGATGGTGGGAAACTCCTTCTTGGCAGAATTTTTTCGTGCTAAATACATGAAAAATAAACATGCTGCATTGCTGAGCATTTCTCCCACGCAATCTTGGTTTTGGGAGGGGGTGGTCTCGGCATTGCAAATAGTGTTGCAAAATTCAGTTTGCCGTGTTCGCGATGGCTCGTCCAACTTCTGGTATGATAACTGGACAGGTTCTCAAAGCTTGGCCGAGGCTGATTTCGAAGTTAAGAAACCTCAACTACAGATTAAAGATCTCTTGACGTCGACTGGTAATTGGAATGGAAGCTGGCTTAGGGAGCTTTTGGGTGAGAATCAAGCAATGGTTATCGAAAGTGTGCAATTAAAGATTTCTGGACAGCTTGATCACTATATCTGGAAGCCTAGCAAGGATGGTTCCTTTTCCATTTGTGAAGAATATTATAAATTATATATAATAAACTTGTTTCTATTACAAAGTAAAAGACCCTATTTATAGGGTTACAAATAACTGTAAAAGGAAATAAATATAAAAGGAAATATCATGCAATCTACTACTAAGGAAAGTAATCCTACACTAAAAAGAAATATTATAATTGCAATCTTTGACGATCTTTGGAATCTTATTCAATATCCTTGACACCATTAAATCGGCTTGGGAGCTGATTAGAAAAAAGGGGATATTCTGCAGATGGAAAAAATGGCTATGGCATCACCAAGTACCCTAAAGAATTTCTTTTGTTTCCTGGAGAGTGACAGGTCGAAAAAGTGTTCGACTTTGATTATCGCAAGTGTACGGATCGTTCAAGTAATAAAAATGGGTTTTAAAGTCCAAGTATCGTTCCCACGAAGATTGAGTAGTTTAGATATTATTTATCTCGACCCTAACCTAAAGTAGACAAATCCAAAGAGATTTGTTATGAAATTGTGAGTTTTTACTAAATTGAACTAAAATTATGAAATTGAGTGCAAATTTGGTGTGAAATGCCAAATGTGAATGGTTGATGAAAATATATGTATGAAAAACGTACTAGGTTCCCGAATCCCCTCGTAAGCTCACCTCTAATCCCTATTTCACAAATTGATGACACAATGCGTCGGTTGAAGAATCAATGCTCCTATTTTATTCAACAATCTCTCTCGAGTAGAGTTGAACCTATTCTCGCACACCATTTGACTATATCTCTATGACAAATGCAAGTATACAAGAATGCATGGATTTTTGTGAACACTTAAAGACTCACGTAAAGCATAGCGGTATATCTCTATCCCCTATCGAACCCTACGATGATTCGTATCTTGTAGAATCTATTTCCCTTCTCCCGAATGCATGAAATAGATCACCCAAACTCACATAATCATTGCGCATATAATCATGGAGACGATAGCGTGAATACAAACCATTCAACACCCAACAAATATGTTTAGAATCAAATTGCAAAATAAGAAATTAGAAGTTTACAATACGAGGTTCATCGTTCACCTAGCACAAATTAAACTAGCCTAGCATAACTGAATTAAAATAAAGAAATAAATAAATAAGGGAAGACATCACCCAATTCATAGAAATAAAGCTTGAAATCCTTGGTCTTGATGTGAAAATCCTTGCCCTAACCTTTGTTCTTGCCTCAAAAGGATGAAATTCTCTCTAGAAAGGCGTAACCCTAGCTTCTGGACGTTATTCGGCTTATATAGGAGTCCCCAAGTCATTACCATAAGAGTTGGATTCGAAATAGGAAACTCGGAATCTCGCCCATTTTTCCTTCTATGCGACCGCATAGAAGGGATGAATGCGGTCGCATAGAAGGGCCTGTTTGTGCTCTGGAATTCCCTGCATGGACCAATGCGGTCGCATGCAGGGGGCCACTATGCGACCGCATAGTGGTGACAACTTTTAATTCATGGCGATTTGGTCCATGAATCCTATTTTCCCACTTTTCGACCCTTTTTCCATCTTCTTCTTGTTCCAATTCACACTTTCAATACTCAATTGAATCTTTTCATCTCCATGTACTCAATTTCTCCTCCGAGTCTTCTTTTGAGTATTTGCATCTTAGTCCATGAACTTTGATTTGTCTCCTTTTTGGTCCTTTTTCTCCATTTTTCTTCCTTTTTCACCACGATCACCGATGTTGACCTACAAACAAGATTTGTAACCAACTTAGCCATGTTTCACGCATAATACGATGGATATCCAAGTTAAACTCATAAATTAAACGTGTAAAATACACTTCTATTAGAGAGCTTTTCAAAATTTCTTACCAATTGACGAGGTGGTCCAAAACATCGGGATTTCATTGGTTTCGAAATGCGAATGATGCTCTAATCCATCGATGGAGAACATTGATCATGTGTTATGTAATGGGGAAATTGCAAAAAAATGTTTGGTCTTATTTTGCAACCCACTTCAATCTGTCTCTTCCCCACGTGAATACTTGGAAAGGAATGTTGTCTTTATGGTGGAAAAATGCATCTAAATCTTCACAAATGTGGGTTCTTCGCGGCATCGCATCACTTATTATAACGTGGGAACTATGGAAAGTCAGGTGTGAAGCTAGAATGGAGGGATAGCCCATCTCATGGCACAGAGCAGTTTGGCAGACCAAATCATTGCTGTCACAGGTTGCTGGATTAATTAATAAGGTCAGTAGCATCCCAGCCCATGACGTCAACTGCTTGTGTTCCTTAAATTGTCCCATAAACATTGTTAAGCAGAGAAAGACGAAACTTATTAGTTGGAAGAAATGGACAGGTCGGCAGCTGAAATTAAATGTCGATGGAGCAGCTAAGGGTAATCCAGGATGAGCTGGTGGAGGAGGTATTTTACGGGACAGCAAGGGAAGTTGTTGGGCTGGATTCTCTCACCACTACGGGTCTTGCACTAATATGGTGGCAGAAACTTGAGCCCTTCTTGATGGTTTACGTATGTATAGGGACCTCGGAAATAGGGACATTATCGTTGAAACCGATTCCAATATAGTGGTACAATGGCATCACAAAGGCGCCTGTTCTTTATGGTGACTGTGGGATTTTTGGGACGAAATCTTGGAGCTGACCCAAATTCTTAATGATGAAGTTCTGCACGTGTTCCGTGAGGCTAATATGGCAGTTGATCTTCTTGCTAAACATGGCAGCTATGGTCTGTCTTCTGAATTATCTTTCGGCGACGAGGCTCCAATACTACTTAGAGGAATATTACAAACGGATAGTTGGGAATTACCATACCTAAGATCTTGATTGGATTGGTTTTTTATATCTTTCTGTAATCTCGGTTTTCCTCCACCACAAGTGAGGTTTTTTTTTTTTTTGATAAATAAAATGCTGTTTTTCAAAAAAAAAAAAAAAGCAAAGTTGGGAAATATTATCAGAAAAAAAGACCCAAGTGTTACGAATATAACAGTGGGTGACCCGAACATATTACGTCGCAAAGTCGTAGACCCATTATAATTTTGCTAAAAGTGATCCTTAGTCCAAAGTTGTATTGCATCAAAAATTTCTACGTCCTGCCCACAAAGCTCAGAGATTACACCAACAAACTTCTATCAATTGAACAAAAAATTGTAATTACTTTTTCTTTGAACCCCAAGTGTTGGCTTGTAATTTACATTTTAACTTTTTTTGAACAAAAAAACATTTAATTTTGATGGACCGTGATAACAAATGGCTCCAATGGCAATGATGGAATGAACCTTTGCCCGAACACTTGAGTTGCCTGATAACTCGATCTTTGTCCAAACCCGAACTCAAAGTGTGAAATCGTTGTTCGGAGAAAAGCGACTCTGGTTTGCTACTTAACAACAACTTAAATTTTGAGATGCTCTCGATTGTTGGATCAGATTGAAATCGGTGGTTAGAAGCGAGACTACAAATGAATCTCCATGTTGCCTTATTCACTATTCATTTGTGTTTTGGCTTTTTTGCTTTCACAATGCTCTCTTCTTCTCGAGTCTTCTTCCAAATCTCTAATTGAAAGATGTTCATTCTGATTTCTTTGAGTAAGATAATATTTTTGTGGGAGTAAAGAGATAGAAAGAGTCTAGTATCCTTAGGGGTTACAAATCGAGTCAAGTAAGTCATTGACTTGCCCAGGCTCGGTCCATGGACAGCTCGAGCATGAGCAGGCTCGACGAGCCATGAGCCAGTTTTGTGACAATTTACAAATGGTCACAAACTTTTTAAAGTGAACGGTTACTGATTTCTTTTTCCCTCTATAAATACCTCAAAACTACAAACCATTTTTCACACAACAATCAAAAAACTATCTAGTCTTTTTGGCATTCTCCCTACAATTAAAATTTCAAATTACTATCAATTCGATTCTATTTCATTATTCATTATTACATACACAATCTGTTACATTCAGATTTCAATTCTATTACATACATTCTCTCAATTCTATTCTATTCTCTACACTACATTCTACATTATCTAATTTATACATTTCATCTTTATTTTCTACGCTACATTCTATTACATACACATGGATCCTCGTGATTTTGTTGAACGCTTGTTTGGTGGCCACTTACCTATGACACCATAATCTCAATTTCTCAATGAATTTTTTGATCTCAAAGATGTCCCTATCCCCCATGATTTGTCGAGAATGGATGTTGACGATGCTCACAGAAGAAGTATTCCAATCGAATTGGATGACATTGATGAAGATTCTGGTAAAGTGAAACAATAAATTCCTGATGCAAGAGAAAAGCGAAAGGAAAAAAAGCTAAAAAGCATTAGGAACACTTTAAATTGTTTTCAATGGGTTGTACTGTCGATGGAGACCAAGAGTTTAAGATAGTGCGTAAATAATGCCAAACACAATTGGCATGTCAAAAGGGTATCCATACTATTCACCTCATCCGACGCTACACCAAATGTACGGTCAAACATGGATTTGTTGGTGGATCTCCAACACAGCTAACTTTTGGTACTATTTTCTTCGATAGTGGTTCTTCAAAACTAAGCATATAGATGTATTCGGAGGAAAGAACTCGTGAAGGAATGGTGAAGTTCATTGTCGATGCTGAGTTGTCGTTAAGCGTAGTAGACAGACCATTTCACAAAATTCATAAAAGAATATTTCCAACCAAGGTACGTAGCGGTAAGTAGAAACTCTCTTCGTAATGATACACTAGAGTATTTCGTTAGAACCAAGAACCAATTGATTACTGATTTACATAAATATGATGGTGTTATATTGTTACTTCAGATTTATGGGAAGGTATCAATAAAAAAGGTTATATAGCAGCAACTGCACACTATGTAGACCCATTTTGAATGATGCATAAAAAATTGTTGCTTTTAAGATAATTGAATTTCCTGATAAGGCTAACAATATTTTACACGCTCTCATGAAAATTTTTAAGAAATATTATTGTGAAAGTAAAATTCGTTATTTTATGTTTGACAATGCTTGTGCTAATATGCTTGTTATGATAAACTTTGTAAAGTATTTAATCCCAATTTTGGTGAATTTTTTGTTTTATGTTCATTGTGTGTGTCACATTTTAATTTAATTGTGCAAGATGGTATGAAATATATTAATAATCAAATCGGTAGAATTAGTGATGCACTAATATATAACATCATATCACCAAGTAGGAAACAAGCATTTGAGGAACTTTGTGTATCATATGGCCAAGATCCTAGAAAATTTATAATTGATGTAGGGTATAGATAGAACTCCATTTACTTATTATTAAATCATGTGAAGGATATGAACATTTAATTGCTGAATTTTATAACTCTAGGCACGTAAGAAATGATGATAATTCTAGGTGTGTTTTGATTGATTATGATTGGAAACTAGCCTTTAAAGTCAGATTTTTTGACAAGTTTTTATGATTTCACAAATATCTAATATGGGGTATGTTACCCCACTAGTTCAAGAGTTCTTGAACCTTTTTTTTTTTTTATTGTCATTGCAAGAACTTTTAAAAAATACAAAAATAATCCTGCTTTTCCCAAAATATTGTTTTCTATGGAACTGAAGTTTAGAAAATATTGACTTGCTTATTTTACTTCCTTTGGCAAGCGTAATGGACCTTAGGTAGAATTTAAGTGACACTTAATATGTTATCCAAAAAATTACAAACTGTTTAAATTTTGATTAATCTATCACTTATTCGAATTTAGAAAACACTTTTACATCTATGTACCAATTGTATGCACGACGAATGGGTACAAATATTAGTTGGGCACCCTTCCCACCCACCCCTTCTGCTAATCTTGAGGAAGACAATCTAGAACTAGTGAATTTATTTGAAGGCATTAGAGATGAAAGATACGATGCATGAGGTTCTTCTTCTAGTACGTATTCTACTGGAATGCCTATTGAATTAGTTAGATATTTCAATTATTAAATGCTTAGGAGTGTAGAACATGTTGATGCAATACAATTTGAGATTTTTCGCGAAAGAACGAACGAAGATATCCTGTTATTTCTGTTATTGCAAAAGATCTACTAACACCTCTAATTAACACCATAACTTTGAAGTCTACTTTTAATGCAAGTAAGTAAACTCTGTCTGATGTCAGGAACTGAATGAAAGAAAATACTTTGGAAGTATTAATGTGTATAAAGGATTGTCAAGACACTCATTTTCAAATGCAACATAAGTATGAAAAAAATTCGTGCAATCAGGTGAATGATATTTAATTTTGTCATAATATCATATAATTAAAATTTCTTAAATTGTTAATAATATTTTGATTTTAAAAAAAATTGTATATATAACAAGTTTTTTGTGAACAATTTTAACCTTGACTTAAAAATTAAGTAGTTAGTCCCAAACCCGGATAAAAGGAGGAAGACACCTACCTGTAAGTGATCTCATGTATATTTTGAATCCACATACCAAATGATTCCATCTGAATTTATACCAAAATGCAAACAAGTATTAGAAGAGCCCATCAAGTATCTGAAGATCCACTGCACAACTTTCCAATGTTCCTTGCCAAGATTTGGCATGTATATGCTAAATACGCTAACTGCATGTGCCAAATTAAGTCTTGTACAAACCATAGTACACATAAACGAACCAACTGCACTGGAATAACAAACCCGAGACATGCAATCAATATCTTATTCTAACTGAGGACACAAGTTAGATGATACTTTAAAGTGAACAACTAAGGGAGTACTCATAATTTTCGTATTTACCATATTAAATCTTTCAAGCACCTTCTCAATGTGCCCTTTCTAACTTAAATACAATCCGTCAGCATTTCTATCTCTCAAGATTTTCATACCAGGAATCTTATTTTTCTACACCCAAATCCTTCGTATCAAACTCATTGCTGAGTTGAAACTTCACTTTTTCAACATCTACTTTATATTTGGCTGCTATGAGCATTTCATCAACATATAATAACAAATATGTAGTCGATCCACTATCGTCCTTTCTAAAGTAAACACAACTATCATAATTACATCTGAAGAAACCATGAGTAGTCATGAATGGATCAAACCTCTTATACTACTATCTCGATGACTGCTTTAGTCCATAGACTTCTTCAACGAACACACACGATCTTTTTTTCCAAGGACTATGAACCCATATGGTTGTTGTATGTAATTACTCTCTTCAAATTCTCTATGTAAGAATGTTGTCTTAACATCCATTTGCTCAAATTTCAAGTCATTCTTAGCTACCACTCCAAGTAAAGCCTGGATAAAGTTATGCTTCACAACTAGTGAGAACATGTATGTAAAATCAACACTTGGAATCTGACCCTAGCCCTTTGACATCGATCTAGCCTTGTATCTAGCATCTTCAATCCCTGATGTGCCTTCCTTTTTTTTTTTGAACACCCATTTATAGCAAACAAAGTTTTTACCTCTAGGTAATTTTACAAAGTCTCAAGTGTTATTTTTGCTCAATCACTCCATCTTATTCTGCATAGCAATCATCCATCTGCTAGAATAACTGCAACTGACTGCCTCTGAATATGTAGCAAGCTCCTTAGTGGAATCAATATTTTCAGCCACACCCAATACGTAAGCTACCAAATTTGTTTCTCTATACTTCTGTGGATATCTAATCTATCTGCGAGATCTATCCTTAGCTATTAAATAATGTGGTGCTAGTGGTGTAAGCAAAGTAGGTAATATATATTACTGTTTGTCAAACCCCGAACTGGACTGATTTGTAGTAGACTATTTTGCAACCTCTGATTGTTCATCTGAACCAATTTCCAACTCCACCTAAGTTGAATGATTCTGCTCTTCAGTTTTATCAAAATCCCCAAGAGGTGAACCACAAATCATAACAAGTTCATCAAATCTACACATCATTTCTTATCTCAGAACACCGCAATTTATACCCCTTTACATGTGATTTATACTCAAGAAAGATGCACTTTCTAAACTTAGGCTCCACTTCCCATTATCCACATGCACATAAGCAGGACACCCAAGAATTTTCAAATCAAAATAATAAGAAGGTTTACCAAACCATGCCTCTTTTGGTGCCTTTTTATCAATGACAGCTGAAGGCGAGCAATTAATCAGAAAACAAGATGTAGGAGTAGCTTCAACCCAAAAACGTTTTAGGCAACCTAAAATTTGAAAGCATACAAAAAATCTTTTTCATCAAAGTTCTATTTATCTGTTCTGCTACACCATTCCGTTGAGGAGTTCCAGGCACTATCAAATGTCTCAAGATGCTTTCAGTCATTTAGAAGTTATTGAATTCATCTAAACAAAACTTCAACCCATGATCTATACGTAAACGTTTTACCTACTTTTCAGTCATCTTTTCTATCAATGTTTTCCACTCATTGAAGGTCCCAAACACATTACTCTTCTACTTCAAGAAACTTTCTTGTAGAAAACATCAATCACTGTCAATAAGTAATAATGGCCTCCTTTTGATGGTACCTTGGTTGGTCCCTAAAGATTTGAATGGATATATTCAAGTGTTCCCTTCATGTTCTATTATCCTTTCGTGAATCTGACTCTCTTCTGCTTCCCAGAGACACAATGCTCACAAAATATTATTTTGCTAGTCTTCTACCAATCAAGAAATCTCCTTTTACTCAGCTCTGCCATGACATTCTCACTCATATGCCCAAACCGCATATGCCAAAGTTTTATAATTTTATCACCTATCAAAGAAGAAATAAAAACTGTTGTATTCCCAATTACTGTGGAACCATGCAAAATTTACAACTGTGTAGAGCTTTTACATTCCTTAATGACAACAAGAGCACCCTGGCTTAACTTCAAAACTCTACATTCACCAATATATCTATAACCATTTGAATCAAGTGCACTCAAAGATATGAGATTTCGCTTCAATTGTGGAACATGCCTTACATCTGTAAGTGTTTTGATATCCCCATCGAACATTCTGATTCTGATTGTACCAACTCTGGTAATTTTGCAAGGTGCATTGTTTTCCATAATAACTGCACCTCTCGAAACTCTTTTATAAGTCGAAAACTAGTCCTTGTTGGGACACATATAAAAAGTGCAAGCCGAGTCATTCCTCACATGGTTTGGGTCCATGTCAAAAATCACAAAAAAACTCTCAATAAGTTCGCACATCTTCCACAACATTAGCCTCCACTGTATTAACAGGTTGCTTCCCTTTCTCAGTAGTACTAGTAGCTTTATTTATGTTCTTCAAGGTATAGAAATCAGCTCTAATAGTGATATGTCTTCTCAACATGTCTAGAATTCAATTTGCCTCTCATATTTCTATCAAGATTCCTATTTTGATTTTTCCAATGCACAGTCAAGCCTACAACATGATTCCCAGATCCTCCAACAAGATATCTCATTTTCTCTTTTGATAATAATGCATCATAGAGCTCTTCCACGGTGAGAGTATTCCGACTATAGAGAATAGTATCTCTAAAAGTCACATATGATGGCGACATAGAACACAACAACATTAACACCAAGTCCTCCTCATTATACTTAACTTTCAATGTCTCCAAATTGGCCATGATTTCTTTGAACATAGTTAAGATATCATCAAATGACACACCTTCAGATATCCGGTGAGAATACATGCGTTGTTTTAAGTGTAGCTTGCTGGTCAAACTCTTTGTTATGTAAAGTTGCTCCAAATTCAACCACAATGTAGCGGCATTTCTCTCCTTTAGAACATCCTGAAAAAATCTGATTTGAAAGATGTAGATGAATTTGAAATTGAGCTTTCCGATCCCTACGCTACTTCTCATCCTACGTTTAGGTGGCAAAATCTTATCAAAGCCAAGCAAGACTTATTCCAAATCCATCTGCGAACCACTCGTATCTTCCCTTGTCATAAGGTAAATCTCGTGTTCCTATCTAATAACGGGATATCATACTTCATTGTCTCCATGCGAAACAAGCAACCTCATTCTGATATCACTTGTTAGGAATTTGAATTGCAAGATAATGACGATAATGAGTCCAAAATCGCGTCAAAAAATAAAAACGGGTTTTGGCTAGATAAGTTTCTCACTCGAACGACAGACTGGCGATAGGCTAGCGACAGAGCAGCGCCAGACGAGAGACCAAGTCTCGGGTTGTTTTCTACCGGGCTTGCTCAAGCGTCCAGCTAGCGCCATGCTAGTGAAAATGCAACGACTTTTTCCTCCGTTTCATAATTTTGATCTTTTCAAGACTACTTCAATTTAAACTGCAATACCGACTAAAATTTGGGTCAAACCACGACAGTATACATGAACAATTAATAGTTCAAATTCATCACTGTTTTTTCTCTTTTTATTAAAACGATAAAACCTTTTTCTTTACTTTCGTCCTGACTGAGAACAAGAATTTCACAGGATATTGGTGAAACTAGGAAGTTAAGTTATTTCCTCTTCTGTTTATAATCACTTTTGAACACAAAGTTATACGCGTGCATTTCTTGCATGTTCTCTGTGTGCATCTTATACTTTGCATATATGTGGTACTTTTTGTTGAGAGTGTTTTTACTAGATTCTTTTTTATTTAGTTCTATTGTTTAACGTGCAAGCTTCAGTATTTGGTGTCAAGACATTTAGGAAATATTCCTTACATTTCCATCTAAACAAATATATAAGCCAATTAAAGAATAAAAATCTTATTACGAATAAGACTCTAAGAAGTAAGAAATATCCCATTTTGGAGGGACAAAAAAAAAATTGTACAAAACCTTGAAATTATTAGAGAAGTCAATAAGAAAAGTACAATTAATTTGGATTCTTAATAGTTATATTTTTCCGTTTGATTTACATTTAGACTTCAAAAGCTAATAAAAATTTTAAAATTTTAAGAAGTTGATAATGGTACATCTGAACATAAATAATGTTTAGTGTACATTGTTTGATTGACAATGTTGCTTACATTCCATTGGAGTTCAAAAAGTTGTGGGCGGGAATTTTTTTTTTTTTTCAAACTATCAATTGGTGTGTTGCCACGTAATACAATATAAAAAATGATGTAAAAGATGATGTACATGTATCATAATTGTCCAAACATATACGTACAATCGTACACTCGATAGAGGAGTTTAGTGCTGTGTCTGAACGTGCACTTACATCCACTACTAAGAATACTTCTTCCACCCATAAATGGTTCTATCAAACTCGGAGAGCACATGGAAGCTCGACCCTTAGAAAACCATGTAACTAAAAAAAGCAAACAGATTAATAATTAAAGACAGGAAAAAAAATTGTGATTAAAAAGTTGGAAATTTTTTAAGGTTTACGTGCAAAATATTTTACTTTGAAAATATGTGGTTGAAAATAATTTCTTAGAAAAATAAGTTTCAAGATAATGGGGATCAAACAAAGGCTAAACTTTAAAATTCTTGTATTAGTTGTGGTATAACATAAAGAGCAATATAATTGACCCTTGATTGCCGTACAAATATGATTTTCAGCATCCATATATATTCGTAAACTTCATGTTGGAAAATCGTATCGGAAATTGATGTGAGCAATTTAAATTATTTAAGTGGAATTTGTTATTTGATGAATGAGAAATTAAGTCAAACTTAAACCGATTAATACTTGAAATTGTTGGAAAATCGTATTGGAAAATTATATAGAATATTGTGGAACATTCTAGAAAATGTGTAGATGAAAAGATGTATCTTTTCATATGGAAGATCGTGATTTTTGGAGATCATGACTTTTGGTGTGATTACTTTCCAATAATTATGAATCTTAATTTCAACAGATGTGTCTCTTGGTATGGTTGTGTCTTTTGACAAACCTATCCAACTACTATATAATAGATCTCATGTGTATGAATTTTATTAGGGGAAAGAAAAAGAAAAAATTCATAATTTCATTCCACGTTTTTCTTTAGTTTTGCATAAAACACTTTGTAAAAGTGATTATTTCTTGCATCAAAATCATGGTTATGGTAGAGAGGGAACTCCGTTCGAGTTTGGTGGTCTAAGTCATTTGAAGTGCTCCTATAGCTTGACGTGGTCGTTGTATATTGGAAGATGATTGCTAGAAATCGTTAGCACCGATGGGGACAAATTCATCTTAAGGACAAAGTGTTCAACATTTGCCTCGGACAAATGTGTAGCGACCGATAACTTTTAAATAAAATAAAATTATTTCACGAAAAACGTGTCGCTAAACCCTAAACCCTAACATTAAAGCGAAAGCGTGTTCGTCTAGCCGTTATAATCAAATTTAGATTATTTCAAATCGAATACGTTTCCAAATAAGTTTAAAGTATTAATTTCTTGTTATTTCATTTTTAAATCCAAATTTTAGTAAATTAAGTAAATATATGTTTTAAGTCCAATTATTTGAAATCCATTTATATAGGCCAAATTACATAAGTCCAACATTTTAAATTTTAATTCTTTTTAGCCCAAATTCATTTAAGTCCATTGCTTTTAAGTCCAAATAGAATATTTCCAAAAGCCCAACTATTTGGCTCAATTACCCATTTAGAAGTTTGTGCCATAATTTCTACTATTCATATACCTTCATTCTCCCTCCCTCACATTCTCACAAGCCAAACAGCCCCTGGGTAAGGATATTTCATCCCTTTCATTTCCTCTCGGTTTTAGTTCACCGGAGACCTGTGTGGATGCTAAAATCAATTTTTAGCATCAACATCAATCCCTCCAAATCTGAAAACTCTTGATGATGCTAGAATGACAATTTCTAGCATCAACAACTTGTTGATTCCACAAATTCTACAGCACAAACACCAACAACAGTCACCAACATTGTACTCACCAACTCACTGCTCAACACCACATCCATGGTCACCAAAAAATCGAGCTCAACCAAGCTCACACAACCAACACGCCACTGCCAAGACAGTGCCCAAGTTTGTAGCCCCAAACCACGACTCCAACACCCCCAGCAGCTCACCCAAATGCCACTGTCCAAACCATGGCAACCACTACCTCCAAAACACCAACTCAAGGGACCCAACAACAAACCCAAAAACAACACCATCAATAAAATCGAAGCCCAAACACCCAAAACCAAGAACATTCACTCCAAAATCGTACTCCCAAGCCCCAACTGAAATCGAAGAACACCTCCAACAACCTCAAACCGACAGCCCCTATCTTCCCCAAAAATCAACACCCAAACAACTTCAAGAACCAAAAAATAAGATAAACCTAGAGGCTTACCTCATTTTAGTCAAATCCGAATGAAAAATCGAATTCTCCAAGCCTTGGTCACCATGGTACCATGCGCCATTCTGCCCAAATAAAACCCCCACCTACCCACGAGCCCGACGCCACCACCGTCGGTCGGTGGTGGTAAGAAATCAGAGGAAGGGGCAAAGCCCCTTCCCTCTCGTCGAGTCTCTCTCTGTTAAGAGAGAGAGAGAAATTAGGTTATATTTTATAATTTTGATTTTTAAATTTAACCTTTTAGTCTGCAGCTTTCAAAAGTTGTTCATTTTAGTCCTCTAGTTTAGAAAATATCATTTTCAGTTCTTAAGTTTTATTTATTTAAATTACAGTTTTATAAAACTTTCAATTTAGTCCCCAAATTTTTAAAGGTCACTGTTTCAATCCTTAAATCCTTATTTTCAGTTTTAATGAACTTAAATTTAGTCTCCAAGTTTAGAAAATATTATTTCAGTCTTTAATATTTTATTTTCAGTTTTAGCAGATTTTCAATTGAGTCCTTAATTTATAAAAGGTGCAATTTCAGCCCTTTAGTTCCATTTTCAGCTTTATTATATTTACAGTTTAGTCCCTAAACTTCTAAAAGTTATTATTTTCAGCTCTAATATATTTACAGTTTAGTTCCTAACTTTTAAAAGTTACTATTTCAACCCTTAAACTTTTATTTTCATATTTAATAAATTTACAATTGAGCCCCTAAACATTATTTTATCATTTTAAGCTATTTATTTTTGTTTCAATAATTTTCCATTAAACCCTTAAACTTTATTTTATCACGCTAAAACTTTAAAGTTTCGAAATACTAATTCAAAACTTATTTTTTATTTTGGCTAGACGAAACGTACGCACGATTGAGAGCTTGAGATCACTTTTCGCTTCATTTTTGCACGTAACTCGAAATATTGAGGTAAACTCGCCTCCATTAATTAGTTTAAATTATAATTGCATATCTTATGTGAATTTACATGACTTATATGCTTTAATGCATGAGATGACAATATGTCATATGAGATATATGATATTGTTATGTTTGCCATAACTTATATGCTTTAATGCATGAGAAAGACGAGAATCTCTTATGAGATAAGATGAGAATGTTATGCATAACTTATGTGCTTTATATGCACGAGAAAGAAAGACTACCAACACCCTATCATTTTAAAGAGCCCGTGATTTTCAAGAAAATGAGCCAAAGAAGATGATGATATCACGTTGTATATTGCATAAGTGTGTATTCAATTATTCTGTAAATTAATTATCGGTGATGAGTGTACTGAGTATTTCTTCGAAATACTCACTCTGTTATTTTAACAATATTTGTAGACTTCGGAGGCGATCATGATTGATGGGCAGTGGTGGCATAAAATTTGATTATCGCAATTATTAAATTTTGAAATTTATGTATTTGAACATTGTTAATGTATTTGTCGTTTCCGCTATTCCAAAAACATGATATCTAAATTTTAAAACAATTATCCTATGAGTTTTCTTGGCGACGAAGTTTTCAATTACAAATGTGATTTTAAAAATTAGGTTATTTTCACAAATTTTTTATTATTAAATTAGGGCAAAAGACGATGACGTAGCAATACGGGTTAACGGAACTCGGGGCGCTACAGCTTGGTATCAGAGTCGATCTGCGTTTCTGTACACTGGCAAATTTTCAAAAAGAAAAAAATTTTCAAAGAGATTTTTCTTATTATTATTTAATTATTATTACTGAAAGTCGTCACTGCCATCATTCGATCCACCGACTCCGAAGGTAAAAGAAGTATATGAAGTTTAACGTTATTTTATTTCGAATACCTGTTTTACGATTTACGAGATTTATAAGAAGAGAAAGAAATGTATCCAAATTAGAAAAAAAAAAGACGAGTTTGTGCATAATTTACAAGATTTTTAAATTATTTTATTTACGTCCTCGTAATTTTAACTAAGAGAGATGAATAACCCCGCATAATTGGATTTTGCATAATTGGTTTAGGACGTGGCACCCATCCGTAGAAATGGACCCAGTGACGCGGAACAAGCCGTTAGAGACTACGGTCGTTTCAGGCCTAGACTCGATTGGACTATAGCCCAACACGTAGAGCAACTGAACATTATACGTGATCAGGCCATACAGCATGGCTATGTGACCAATGATCACCGATCGATCCATCATTTACTCTCGACCTTCTGGGGCGACTAGGCTAAGGTAGCTCGTAGTATATACATAGATGCACTAGTGTCACCTAATGTGGAAGTTGAATATGACACCTTTTACGTGAGATTTGTGGCATATTGGCTCATGTATTTTGAGCACCGCTTTGGGGTTGCACCTGAAGGGTAGCCAGAACATGAGCCATGCCCGAGCCCGAGCCCGAACTTGGGCAAGAAGATGGGTTAGTACCCGGGAATGTTCCCGAAGAAGATCCCGAGGAAGACCCCGAGGAGGAACCCGAAGAAGACCAGAAAGAAGACCCGGAAGAAGACGCTGATCCAGCGCTCGGAGAATTCTCAGACGCCGAATCATGTATAATCGAAGGAGAATAAAGAGAAAGGATCTAGAGTAGGTTTGACATCATTGTATAAAAAATATTGGAAATGTTCGGCATACATGCCTTACTATTCATGTACCCGCACCAAAAGAAATTAAGTTATGAATGAAATGATGTTTGAATCCTATTTTTCGTCTTTCGAGTTATCTTTTATTGTTTACACGCCTAGTCAACTATTACAAATTACCTTTAATTTTATGAAGGTCATGGCACCACCTACTCAAACTGATATCATCCGACAATTACTCAGGGCTGTGCAAGAAATGAGACAGATTCCATAGCCGTCAACCCCAACCCCATAGTACCGGTGATTGAACAGTTTAGAAGGTACAGCCCGCCTATGTTTGACGGCGGAGATGGGCCACGGCGGTGGAAGAGTGGCTTCAGGCCATTGAGAAGATTTTCAAGCACATAGTCTGCCCTGAATACAAGAAAGTAGGTTGTGCAGAATTCATGTTAGTCGGGAGAGCGGGATTTTGGTGGGAATCCGCATCCCGCACAAGAGGCGAAAAACAACAAGCAGCCCTGACTTGGGATGATTTCAAGGAGGAAATCAGGGACAAGTTCTTCCCACAGGCTCTTCGAGATCACAAAGAGGCTGAATTTCTACGATTGGTACAAGAAGAAATGGACATAACCGAGTATGAGAGGAAATTTGAAGAACTGTCACGTTATGCTCCACATCTGGTGGAGACGGAGTTCAAAAAGACTCGGAGATTTGAGAAGGGTCTACGCTCTGTTGTTAGACAAATTGTCAGTTCACATGAGCTGCCGAGTTACCGAGAGGTAGTAAAGAAGGCTCAAGCAGTAGCCTATGCTGGTGGGAGAACGGGAACTCAAGGAAATCATTATGAGCAGAGAAACCTAGGAAAGAGAAAGTGGCAAAGTCTGAGCCGGAACCAACCATTCATCAAGAGGCCGAATCCAGGGCCAGCAGGGAGGCAGATGCCCAATTTTATTCCACCCTGCCCTAAGTGCCAGAGGATGCATAAAGGAGAATGTATTTTTGGAAAGGGTGTCTGCTACAAGTGTGGCCAGTCAAGTCACTTCGCATCGGACTGTCGTGCTTAGCCCGCCCAGGGTTCCAATCAGAGGATGAACCCAGACCAGAACAGGAATGGGAAGGCAAGAGTATTCGCTATGGATGCAGCCGAGGATTCCGACGTGATTGCAGGTATACTAGTTACCTGGTATTCTTGTACATGTTTTAACTGTTTTCCATGCCGTATTTTCCTTTCCCATCTTGAGCATGCTATTATGATACCATGTATACTATCTACTTCTGGTATTCTCGTATATGTTCTGATAGACTCGGGAGCTACACATTCATTCATATCCGATGCGTGCTTAGAAAGACTGGACCTAATAGGAGAAGAGACTGGTAGTACCCTCGATGTTAGTTTTCCGTTAGGAAGTACTATCGATACTAATAAGATAGTCAAGGCCGTACAAATAGATTTTGATGGTCAAGTTCTAGAGGCAGACTTGAATATTATTCGAATAAAAGACTTCGATATTATTCTGGGTATAGATAGGCTCAGCATCAATCGTGCCGCAATCATGTGCCACGAGAAAGAGGTTATTTTTCACAAGAACGGTGAAGAAGTATTCAGGTTTTATGGGACGAGGATCAAGTCACTTCCTCGCCTTATCTCCGCTTTACAAGCCGAGAAGTTTTTAGCCAAGGACAATTGTCAAGGCTTTTGGTTAGTTTGTAAGACAAACCCGTAGAGGAGATTACTCTGGAATCAGTATCAATAGTACGTGAGTATGGTGATGTCTTTCCAGACGAGATACCCGGTACTCCGCCAGATAGAAAAGTGGAATTTTCTATTGACTTGGTACCAGGAGCTGCCCTCGTTTCCAAAGCTCCGTACCGTATGGCGCCGAAGGAGTTGCAAGAACTGAAGGTACAATTGGAGGAATTGCTAGAGAAAGGTTTCATCAGACAAAATGTATCTCCATGGGGAGCACTCATTCTATTTGTAAAGAAGAAGGATGAAAGCATGAGGATGTGCATCGACTATCGAGACCTTAACAAGTTGACGATAAAGAATACGTATCCTCTATCCAGGATCGAGGACTTATTCGATCAGTTGAAAGGTAAAGCTATTTTCTCCAAGATTGACTTGAGATCTGGTTACCATCAGCTAAAGGTTTCGCCAACTAACGTACCAAAGACAGCGTTTAGGACACGATATGGACATTACGAGTTCATAGTGATGCCTTTCGGACTCACGAACGCACCTGCGATATTTATGGACTTGATGAATAGAGTCTTCCATCAGTATCTTGATAAATTCGTTACTATTTTTATCGATGACATACTGATCTACTCCAGAGATTCGGCACAGCATGAAGAACATTTGAGGATTGTATTGAAAACGCTGAGAGCAGAAAAGTTGTTCGCCAAATTCAAGAAATGTGAATTTTGGTTTGAAAGAATAGGTTTATTAGGTCACATTGTTACAGCCAAGGGCATCGAAGTTGATCCTTCTAAAGTGGAAACTGTAACGAATCGGCCGACACCTGCAAATGTTGGAGATGTGAGAAGTTTTCTTGGATTAGCCGGATACTATCGACGATTCATAGAGGGTTTCTCCAAAATAACAGGTCCTATGACTCAGTTGACGAGGAAATGAGTTAAGTTTTAGTGGACCGAACAATGTGAACAAAGCTTCCAAAAACTTAAGAATAGACTCGTCTCAGCACCAGTGCTGACTATACCAGATGGGTCTGATGGTTTCGTTATTTAGAGCGATGCATCCAAACATGGCTTAGGTTGTGTATTAAAGCAGAATGGCAAAGTGATCGCCTATGCTTCAAGGCAGTTGAAGCCACATGAGAAGAATTACCCGACACACAACTTAGAGCTCGCAGCTGTAGTGCATGCTCTTAAGATTTGGCGACGCTATCTGTATGGTAGTAAATGTGATATTTACACCGATCACAAGAGTCTCAAGTATTTCTTCACTCAGAAGGAACTAAACATGTGACAACGTCGATGGCTAGAGCTGGTAAAAGATTATGACTGCACCATTCTTTATCGCCCGGGTAAAGCAAATAAGGTTGTAGACGCTTTGAGCAGAAAGAACGCCGGACAGTTATCAGCTTTGGGAATAACCCAAGATCAATTTAATTCGAGATTTTCAGAATTTAAGAATTGAAGTGCGAGCCCCATCAGTTCAAGGACCTATTAGATTGGCAAATCTGACCATTAAACCAGATTTGAGAGGTTGGATTGTGACGGCTCAAGCCGGAGATACATTCCTAGAAAAGATCAGATCCGAAGTTGGGACTGGCAAGAGAATAGGTTTTGAGATTGCCTCTGATAAGGCACTTATGTTCAGAGGATGTCTCTGTGTATTGAAGGATGAGCATATCAAAAATGAGATTTTGACAGAAACTCATTCAGCACCATATGCATGCCACCCAAGAAGGACAAAGATGTATCGTGATTTGCGCAATACCTTTTGGTGGAGAAACATGAAGGGTTGCATTGCAAGGTTTGTCTCTCGATGCATGACATGTCAGCAAGTTAAAGCTGAACATCAGAGACCGTCAGGATTATTAAATCCCTTGGATATACCAGAATGGAAATGGAAGAAAATTTCCATGGATTTCGTAACAGGGTTACCGAAATCGATGAGAGAACATGACGCTATTTGGGTTATTGTAGACCGACTTACGAAGTCAGCTCATTTCCTACCAATCAAAATGACTCTCATTGTGGATCAATTAGCCCAATTGTATGTTAGAGAGATTGTTTGACTTCATGGAGTACCAGTTTCCATTGTCTCAGACAGAGACCCGAGATTTACTTCGAGATTTTGGAAGAGTTTACATGTAGCTATGGATACTAAATTAAATTTTAGTAATGCTTACCATCCCCAGACCGATGGACAGTCTGAACGCACTATTCAGACACTAGAGGATATGCTTAGAGCCTGTGTACTAGACTTGAGTGGTAATTAGGAGACTCATCTTCCATTAGTGGAGTTTGCCTACAATAACAGTTTTCAGGCTACTATTGGTATGGCCCCATATGAGGCACTTTATAGACGACGATGTCGATCACCAGTCTATTCGGATGAAGTAGGTGAGAGAAGAATTTTGGGTCCAGAATTGATTGAAAAGACCGTTGAGGCTATTGAAAAGATCATACTGCGATTCAAAGCCGCACCATACCGATAGAAAAGCTATGCCGATAAAAGGGGAAAAGACTTGGAGTTTGCAATTGGAGAGAAAGTATTCTTGAAAGTAGCTCCTATGAAAGGAACTATTTGTTTTGGCAACAGATGGAAGTTAAGACTCCATTTTATCGGACCATTCGAGATATTAGAGAGAGTAGGTAACGTGGCTTATCGTTTGGCGTTGCCACCCGAGCTATCGGCCGTACACAACGTTTTCCATGTTTCCTTATTGAGAAAGTATATCCACGACCCAAGTCACGTGGTAAATTTTCAGACTATTTCGATTCAGATGAATTTGTCTTATGAGGAGACACATTGTGCATTATTGATAGAAAAGTCCATGTCTTAAGAAACAAATAGATTTCTTTAGTCAAAGTCCAATGTGGTAGACAGAATTGCGATGAAACTACCTGGGAGAAAGAGGAAGACATTCTGGCTAAGTATCCAAATATTTTAGATCAAGTTTAAATTTCAAGGACGAAATTATTTTAAGGGGGTAAAGTTGTACCGACCGAGAACTTTTAAATAAAATAAAATTATTTCTCGACAAAACGTGTCGCTAAAGCCTAAACCCAAACGTTAAAGCGAAAGCGTGTTTGTCTAGCCGTTATAATCAAATTTAGATTATTTCAAATCAAATTCGTTTCCAAATAAGTTTAAAGTATTAATTTCTTATTATTTCATTTTTAAATCCAAATTTTAGTAAATTAAGTAAATATATGTTTTAAGTCCAATTATTTGAAATCCATTTATATATGCCCAATTACATAAGTCCAACATTTTAAATTTTAATTCTTTTTAGCTCAAATTCATTTAGGTCCATTGCTTTTAAGTCCAAATAGAATATTTCCAAAAGGCCAACTATTTGGCCCAATTACCCACCTAGAAGTTTGTGCCCTAATTTCTATTATTCATATATCTTTATTCTCCCTCCCTCACACTCTCACAAGCCAAACAGTCCCTGGGTAAGGATATTTCATCCCTCTCATTTCCTCTCGATTTCAGTTCATTGGAGACCTGTGTAGATGCTAAAATCAATTTTTAGCATTAACATCAATCCCTCTAAATCTGGAAACTCTTGATGATGCTAGAATGACAATTTCTAGCATCAACAACTTGTTGATTCCACAAATTCTACAGCACAAACACCAACAACAGTCACCAACATTGCACTCACCAACTCATTGCTCAACACCACATCCATGGTCACCAAACAATCGAGCTCAACCAAGCTCACACCACCAACATGCCACTGCCAAGACACTGCCCAAGTTTGTAGCCCCAAACCACGACACCAACACCCCCAACAGCTCACCCAAACGCCAATGTCCAAACCATGGCAACCACTACCTCCTCAACCTCCAAAATACCAACTCAAAGGACCCAACAACAAACCCAAAAACAACACCATCAATCAAACCGAAGCCCAAACACCCAAAACCAAGAACATTCACTCCAAAACCGTACTCCCAAGCCCCAACTGAAATCGAAGAACACCTCCAACAACCTCAAACCGACAACCCCTATCTTCCCCAAAAATCAACATTCAAACAACTTCAAGAACCAAGAAATAAGAAAAACCCAGAGGCTTACCTCATTTTAGTCAAACCCGAATGCAAAATCGAATTCTCCAAACCTCGGTCACCATGGTACCGCGAGCCATTTCGTCCAAATAAAACCCCCCCACCTACCCATGAGCCCGGCGTCACCACATGCCGGTCGGTGGTGGTAAAAAATCAGAGGAAGGGGCGAAACCCCTTCCCTCTCGTCGAGTCTCTCTCTCTCTGTTGAGAGAGAGAGAGAGAGAGAGAGAGAGAAATTAGGTTATATTTTATAATTTTGATTTTTAAATTTAACCCTTTAGTCCCCAACTTTCAAAAGTTGTTCATTTTAGTCCTGTAGTTTAGAAAATATCATTTTCAGTTCTTAAGTTTTATTTATTTAAATTACAGTTTTATAAAACTTTCAATTTAGTCCCCAAAATTTTAAAGGTCACTGTTTCAGTCCTTAAATCCTTATTTTCAGTTTTAATGAACCTAAATTTAGTCCTCAAGTTTAGAAAATATTATTTCAATCCTTAATATTTTATTTTCAGTTTTAGCAGATTTCCAATTGAGTCCTTAATTTATAAAAGGTGCAATTTCAGCCCTTTAGTTCCATTTTCAACTTTATTATATTTACAGTTTAGTCCCTAAACTTTTAAAAGTTATTATTTTCAGCTTTTAGTTTTATTTTCAGCTCTAATATATTTACAGTTTAGTTCCTAACTTTTAAAAGTAACTATTTCAGCCCTTAAACTTTTATTTTCATATTTAATAAATTTACAATTGAGCCCCTAAGCTTTATTTTATCATTTTAAGCTATTTATTTCAGTTTCAATAATTTTCAATTAAACCCTTAAACTTCATTTTATCACGCTAAAACTTTAAAGTTTCGAAATACTAATTCAAAACTTATTTTCTATTTTGGTTAGACGAAACGTACGGACGATTGAGAGTTTGAGATCACTTTTCGCTTCATTTTTGCACGTAACTCGAGATATTGAGGTAGACTCGCCTCCATTAATTAGTTTAAATTATAATTGCATGTCTTATGTGAATTTACGTGACTTATATGCTTTAATGCATGAGATGACAATATGTCTATGAGATATATGATATTGTTATGTTTGTCATAACTTATATGCTTTAATGCATGAGAAAGACGAGAATCTCTTATGAGATAAGATGAGAATGTTATGCATAACTTATGTGCTTTATATGCACGAGAAAGAAAGACTACCAACACCCTATCATTTTAAAGAGCCCGTGATTTTCAAGAAAATGAGCCAAAGAAGATGATGATATCACGTTGTATATTGCATAAGTGTGTATTCAATTATTCTGTAAATTAATTATCGGTGATGAGTGTACTGAGTATTTCTTCGAAATACTCACTCTGTTATTTTAACAATATTTGTAGACTTCGGAGGCGATCATGATTGATGGGCAGTGGTGGCATAAAATTTGATTATCGCAATTATTAAATTTTGAAATTTATGTATTTGAACATTGTTAATGTATTTGTCGTTTCCGCTATTCCAAAAACATGATATCTAAATTTTAAAACAATTATCCTATGAGTTTTCTTGGCGACGAAGTTTTCAATTACAAATGTGATTTTAAAAATTAGGTTATTTCCGCAAATTTCTGATTATTAAATTAGGGCAAAAGATGATGACGTGACAATCCGGGTTAATGGAACTCGGGGTGCTACAAAACGCAATACTTGCATTTCATCTTTCTCATTTCTGATTTATTTATGTTTGATTTCAGAATATGGTTAATTTGTTTATGCGTTTTTATTGAAAGGACAAAGACAAAGTTTGAATTAAAGAGAGATGCGTTCAAGGTTGGAAAGTGGTGAATCCATATTCATATATTCGAAGTCAATAATTTACGAATTTGTCATCTTAAATCAGACTTCGGTAAGTAAATTTATGAGTCTTCCACTTATGGCAGAATTTCAATTCAGTAAGGTGTGACCACGCCTTAAGTAAATTTCACTAATACGATATCTATTCTGCATATTCGGTACTCAATTAGTAAATCCAATATTTTGTTTCGTGAAGCTTACATGCACATTATCGGTGTAAAATATCTTCAATACTTTATACTACCACTCCATGTTGATCCCTGGAGATTCCCACCATATGTGATTGGCCTTTGAACAAATTTCTCTTTCTTGGGAAGGTAAAATTTAAATGAATATATTCATCACATTTTTAAAATCTTAAACTTTTAAATGGTTTTGTTTAACATAGTACCAACCATCTTGTCTCTGAATTTAAATGAATAAATATGACTCTATAAAAATTAAAATTTAAACTTTTAGGTGAAATGTTTCAAGCGGATTTCCATTTTCTTCTTCAAAATCAATGTGGGTTCCCAAAGTTTGGTGGCCACTACCAAAGGTCTTAATGTGATCTTTAAGGGACCTTTTGTGCTTGAAATCAGAACCGCAAATGCAGTACCAAATCTTGCCACAGTTCTTTTCATGTGTTCTCCAATCACCCTTAACTGCAAAGGGTTTCCCACATTTTGTGCACATGAATGATTTGGTTCCATGCTTTCTCTTGTAATGTGTTTGGAGGGTTCTGAAGTCTTTGAGGGGCCTTGCTGTTGGGTGATCAATATTGTGCTTGCATTCAGGTGCACAACAATAGCATGGAAGCCTTAGCATTCCAGTTGGTTGAGTTCCCCTTAGAGATTCGAGCCCTTTTCTGTACAGTGATCCATGCCCCCACATATGCATCTGGAAAACATATTTCACATTAATATCACAAACTAAATAGAAAATTTAAAAGGAATATTTAAGTTAGAAAGAAAATGTCGAATTTTGAATATGAAAAATGAATCCTTAGAAACTTAATATACTAGAAAGTACATAAAGATAGAAGATTTTTCTTCATCGATCATGCTCACTTCAATCTAGACATATATTAGGTTATGGACCACAAAAAGTCAACAGGAGATACCGATTGAGATGAGCAGTGCAAGATATTAACAATAAGTAAATTAAGATAAAAATTATGGGAGATGCCCAGCCGGCAGCCTCCATTTGGAAAGATTTTATAAGCAGTTTAATATATAAATAAATGTAAAAGAGTGATGGATAAGTAGATACTGCTTGCGAGTTTATTGAAATGTATACTTGAAAATGAAGTTTGACTATTTATATGAGTGTGTTTGAGCTACATTATTTTGAAATAATGTATTTTGGAACAGTAGATTGATGGAGAATGTGTGGTTCAAAAAGAAGGAAAAATTATTGATGTAATGGAAAATATTATTTTATTGAATAATGTGTTGTTGAAAATAAGTGGAAGAATGAAAATAAAAGTTTTTATGTGTACCAAACATGGGCTAAATTTCCCAAAAGGAGGCACCAATTAATGCTTTAGGATTTGCCATTTTTTGTAGGATAATAATAATAATAATAATAATCAAATTGAGGCTTTTAACTCCGTAGTAACCAATATGCTTTGTCATTATTAATTTCTAATCTGAGCCTAAATAATAGGCAATATAAAACTGAAATTATGCGTTCAAAAAAAAAAAAAAAAAAAAGATTACAAAAATTAGACTCATCTATGCATGTGGATCATCTGTATATATATATAAAGGAAAAGAGTGTGTGTATGAAATTATAAATGGTTGCAAAGATTACATTCTTGATTAATTATAACTTTGGTGGAGGCAATTCTTCTATGGTAGCTACCTTAGCAACAGTTGGAGGAAATTAATAGAAGTTTCATTGTCACCAATTTCGTAGCAAATCTGCAAGATCTCTTCACTAGATGGGGCAAGGATTAACAATTATTATGAACAGTTACACTTCCATTTATTCTAGTTGAAGCCTAAATTTCAATAAAATTAGTATGTCATCTCTAACAGCTGAAGCTGCTTCAACAGTCTGTATCTTTAGAAAATTGAAGGCAACTAAAACTTGAGGCTGAGGGTAGTTAAAAAGCTAAAAAATATACCTGCAAGTTGTTGTATCTGTTGAAACTCTTGTAACAAAGGTGACACGAAAACTGAGTTGGTCCATTGATAATCTGGGAAGGCGTAGGAATCCAGTATTGGCCCTTGTTCAGGCTGTTTAAGGGTAGCTCTGAAAGTACATTAAAACCATCTTTATCAGTCATTTCTCCAGATGAAGAAAGCCCGGATCCTGATGAATCAGAATTCGAGCTTATTGGAAGCCCTATATGCAAAGATATAGCGTCACTTTCACAATTAGCAATTGTAGAACAGGTTTCTTCATCCTCCATGGCATTGAAGGAGGGTTTATGATCTTCTTTTGTGAGGCTTAGTTGATTGAGAAGAGGAAGAGCTTCTTTTATGGGAGGTGAAGTGGGTATTATGAAGTTGAACCATCCTGTTGAGAGATAATTGTAAGGTTCTGTCATGATTAGAGTTCAGAGAAGAAGATTTCTTGACTTGATGCTTTAAGACAATATATTATGCATACACACGCGGAGAGAGAGAAGATTAATCCCAGACAGTGAAAGAACTTTTTGCAAGTGCATGGAAAATCAGAAATGTTATCCCTTTAAAGTTGTGAAAAAAAAAAAGAAAGAAAAATTAATTTGACTGAGTGGAAGTCACAAACAATTCTCTTCCAAGAAGTTTTCGGGGAGGAAGTCTCTTTTTAAATGTACTTCTCCACAAATTCTAATCTATAATTCCAATATTGTTTGACTATTGCAGATTTTAGAAGTAATTCTTTCTATTGAACCTAAAAGCCATGAAGACCTGGCCCCTTTTTGACGCTCATTCTTAAGGAGAAAACGTGTTTTGAAATAGAAATTTTAGGAAGAATATGTGGTTTGAAAATAAGGAAATTTTTTGAAGTTATTTTTAAATTTATTTTATGGAAGAATGTGTGATTGAAAATGAGTTTTAAAAAATGATTTTTTTTGAAACAATGGAGCACAAACCGGGGCTTAATCATATACTCTTAGTTGTGTGGAGCCTAACATATAGTACACTTTTTTCCTCATCAACGGCAGGCCCTCTGGTGTGTTCCTCCCTTGAAGAAATTTTATGTGATGTAGAAATACTTTTAGAAATTTTGCACATATTATTTTGCCATGATATTTTCATCCATATAAAAAGGATATTAGGGAAGTATCATTTTTTATAGAAAAGAGAGAGGTCGGAGTACTACAAGAGAAATACTACATTCACAGTCTTTTTACACTTTAATTTTGACAGCCCTCTCATATGGGGGTAATGCCCACAATCACGGGCTCCATCCCCATATGAGAGAGCTGTCAAAATGGCTGTACATTCAACATTTATCGTACTACAAAGCATTTAGTAATTCTATTCTTGGATATAATGTATTCTACAGCTGCACTTAGTGTACATAAATCTCGTATTGAGAGTGAAGAACCTTAAATCATCATGTACTTTTTTTTGCTGTGATTTATTTCACGTTATTTGCTACATTGTAATACGGATTATTATTTTTGAAGTCATATCATGTATACCTATATTCTCCCTTTAAAAAAAGGAAAGATAAAAAAAAGAAGGAAATTTGTATGAAAAAATAATTTGTACCGTGAAATTTGTATCGACAAAATCAGCAAGGTCCTATTTTAATTCTATTCTTTTGCATTATGCTTAGTCGTGATTATGATCAGGGCATACCTAAATAAACGCCAAAAGATGGTTTATGAGCCCATTTACAGAAGGTACGAAGCACTCTGAAAAAATTATTTGATGCCTTGGATCCACATGTACTGACCACTTAATTATCAAACTTCGTTTTTAATTATATATCTCAATTGATCTGTTGAGAGCAAACAAGAAGTCCTACATCGGTTGGGAGAAGAAAAGAAATCCACCAAATAACACAAGTGGGCTACTCCACCCATTGCCAATTGATTTTGGGTTGAAATCTCACTTGGGTTTGGTGGTATGAGCTTGGACCCGGTCAATTTGCTCATTATTTTTCCTACAACTGGTATCAGAGCCCAGGGCCCAAAAATTGTTGGGAGCAAAAGAAGTCCCACATCGGCTAAACATGAGAAATATGATGGGTTTATAAGTGTAGGACAATATCTCCATTAGCATAAGGCCTTTTGGGGTAAAGCTCAAAAGCAAATCCATGAGGGTTTAGGCTCAAAATGGACAATATCATACCAATGTGGAGATATGTGGTGTCCATAAACCCAACAAGTGGTATCAGAGCCAGGGCCCAAAAACTTAGCCGGAGGAATGCAGTGGAAAGCGTGGTAGAGGTCCTCTAATTAGCCTCACGATCTGATTAAAAAATCATCCGAGTTTGAGGTGCCTTGTATCGAAAGTCTTCCTGACATAAAAAATATATGGTGGTCAGGCGGCGGGTCTCGTTTGGTCGAAGGGCGACGACAATGACGGTGGTACAAGATGATTGACGGATGGATTATCGTTTGAGGGGAAGCCACAATGATATTGTCCTTCGTTTGAGGGGAGGATTGTTGGGAGCAAAAGAAGTCTTACATCGACTAGACATGGAAAATATGATGGATTTATAAGTGTAGGACAATATCTCCATTAGTATGAGGTCTTTTGGGGTAAAGTCCAAAAGCAAATTCATGAGGGTTTAGACTTAAAGTGGACAATATCATACCAATGTGGAGATATGTTGTGTCTATAAATCCAACATGATCCACATGTACTAGCCACTTAATTGTCGAGCACTCAATCAATCTATTTATAAATTAAACACTTTATAAGTTCTTTCCAGCTGAGACTTAATTATTCTAGTGCAAGCAAGTCGAATGGTTTTTATTGGTTTTGTCCTCGGTAATGAATCGGTTGCTCAAATTATGTCAATACTATCTTTTTTTCAAAAATTCTTAATTTCTTAAAATAAACTTCACACAAATCTGTCAATACTATCATTTTTTCTTTATTTTTTTTAGTTATTGTTGCATGTCTAGTTGTGACGAATTAGTGAAGAAAATCAGTTAACATTAAAATATGCCACAAGATAAATTTTCTTTTCAATTAAAATATGAGACATCCATCCATGAATGGTCAAATCGTGGTTGATTAGAAAAAAAAAAAAAAATGCTGACTTCAACAATAAGTGAGCTAATTTCTCATATTGACAAACAAATGATTAATTTTAAAATTTACTTTTTAAATATATATATTTTTTTTTTATCAAAATGAAATTATCTCCTGCCAAAAAAAAAATAAAAAGGTGCAAATATGTCCATTCAGTCACAAAATGGTTAGTGCTATTTTATTTTATTAAAATGTCCTCCAAGCAAAGTCGACAAAAATTCTCATCAATTTAGAATTATCAACTACATTTAGAATATCTAGTTGGTTTGAATTCATGCAAAAAAGATTGAGAATTTTGTAACACTTTTGAAGAGAATGTTAAAGGATAAAATCGCAAATCGAATAAAGATGAAAATACATACCAATTTATAAGAGCTTGTGTTATTTTTCTTAATAATGTTGACATTTTAAGATGGAACCCCAAATTTCAACATGATATTAAAGCTCATTAATTGAGCACACGAATTTTAAGATTGGTCTGCTCAAATGAACCACCATCTTGTGAGTGTATGTTAAGGGATAAAATATCATATCGAATAAAGATGAAATATAGACCAATTTATAAGAGTTTGAGCTATTTCTCTTAACAAGGTTGACCTTTTCAAATGGAACCTCAAATCTTAACATGGTATTAGAGTTCATTAAGCTCTAACGAGCAATTCGATCAGATTGAGAATAAAAAAAATTAGAGTTGGACAAAACTCTCGAATCAAACCGAATCGAACCGACTCTACCCAAGCGGTTATTCATAAGTTAAATACTCGAACGTATATCTGAATTGAGAATCGATTGGTTTGTGTCGGTTCTCGGTTCTAGCCCAAGAACTGAATAACCGAATAAAAAGTGAATCTAAATAATTTTAATTTTTTGCATATTGAATTAATTAAATTATTTTAATTTTTTCTAAACAAATTAGCAAATTAATTAAACAAATTAGCCAAGTCCAGCCAACACCAAGTCCAACCAAATTAATTTTTTGTTAGCCCAATATTTGGGTCTTATCCTTCCCATTTCATTTGCTAAGTAGTACACCCACTTTGGATGCAATATAAGCATTAAAAATTGGGCTAGGTTAATTTGTAAAAGTTACGAATGAACATGTCATTAGTTGTATTTATGTAGTGTTGTTGTAAGTGTTAAAAAATTTAATTATGGTACGGAACCGAACCCGAATGATTCCATAATTATATTTGGACTCGACGGTTCCATTTATTAAATACCCGAAAATTTTGGATCAGTTTGGTTATGAAGAGAACCGAACCGAACCGACCTATGTCCAGCCCTAAAAAAATTGAGTACACGAATTTTAAGATTGGTCTGTTCAAACGAATCACCATCTTGCGAGGCATGTTAATGGATAAAATTCCACATTAAATAAAGATGAAAATATAGATCAATTTATAAGAATTTTGACTACTCTTTTTAATAAGGTTGACATTTTAATATTAAATCTCAAATCTTAATGGAGAAATAGGTATATATTTAGAACAATTGACAAGAAGTTTCAAGAAATAAGTAAGTGACAAAAACATGTTTAAAAAATAAAAAGTGATTTGACATAACTCTCCCTCTCTCTCTAAGTGTGACATTCCCATCTAATGTCTTCTATATATATATATACTAGGTGCAAGCAACGTGCAATGCACGTTTGCTTAGTTTATATTTAATAGTTTTGTTTAAAAATTAATTTGTTATTAATAAAGATGTAATTTTTTTGGTTAATTAAATAATTAATGATGTAATGTTTATGTAATTGATAAATAATTAAATAAAGTGCTTCTCTCTGTCGTCTCCAACCCAAAATCAAAAACATAAAACTCAAAGTTCATATTATGCACAATAATATTATAATATATTCTAAAAACAAATGACAAGAAAAAGATGCCCCAAATGGAAATATATTTTGAACATCCAATGACATTAACATCTATCAAGCAAACTTCAGTTAGCTTCGTATTCTTATTTTTGTGTCTACATGTCAAAAAAGTCACAATCATTATTTATTTCACCTGACTTACATTGAGGAAGTACCTCTCTCTGAGTTTTCCACCTCCAAATACACATATGAAGTCGGTACAGCTTGCCATAGAACTATAGTCTACAGAGGGTATGTGGGATCGCGAGGTGTAATCTTCGTTCTCAGTAAGCTCACCTATTACATTGTGCTCGAGATGGAGGAATCTGAGGTGGGCGGGAACTGCAAGTGAGAAATGGGAGAAATAGGCTCTTTCCTTCCTCTTTGCCCTATTTTGAAACGACTTCTATCTCTTTTCTCTCGAACCGGCCGAATTTTTTATTTTCTGTAAGGCTTTTATGAAACAATAGCCTGTAAGTCCAGCATTTCTCATGAATTGATTGCTGGATTTGAATGAATTAAATTGGATGTCTCCATATATTACTTGTGTGAGAGAAAAAGATGATTATTGCGCCCATGATTAATCCAACTAAGATGATGTGCAAGCACAGCCGCCCCCAACCCTCGGCCACTATGGTTCATTGGGGGCGTCGGCCATGAAAAGGGGGGAAGAGCTTCTCCATTAAGGTTTTTCCAGTGTTTTGAAAACAGATTCGGTCATCGACTCGAAAAAGGTGAAGGGTCAAAAGGTTCAACCGGGGTTGAATCGGATGCAATAAATACATACAAAAATAATAAAATAATATATATATTTTAAAATTTTCATATTAATAATTCAAAATAAATATATTTTTACTAATTAGATTCATTATCCTACAATTAGTCTCAATACTAAAAATTAAAAATCAATATGTTAAAATAGTTTACTTTGTTAAGTTAAAATAATTTAAACTTATAGAAAATGATATCTAACATTAATATATTAATAATCAAGTGTAATTTAAGTTAAATTTGAAAATTAAATAAATGAAAGAATGAAGGTGAATATTGCAATTTAATTAGTTGTTATTAAAAATCAAATTAGCCAAACATACATTTGAAAATTATTTTGATGAGTATTTTAACATTTTTTGGTTATATATCACTATCCCACATTGGAAGTTTATAAAACTATTAGAGTTAAGAGTATGTATAAAAGGCACAATCTCACATTGAAAGTTTATGAAACCTTTGGAGAGAAGTGCATCTATAAAATGAGCATGACATCCATTACTTCTCCATGGGCCTTAGAATTCTAAATAAATTTTGAAGCTCATTTATGAAGTTAAAAATTTTTAAACCAAAAAAAAATTGAAAATCGAGTATGGTTTGACGGGTTTTAACCGGTTTTGAAAATAATCAAAAATCGGACATGATTTGGCCCGATTTTGGGCCTGATTCCCAATTTTTCCAGTCGAACCGGCCAGACTGGGCCGGGTTTGACAACATTGGATTTTTCAGTCATGGAAGATTAAAGATTTTTTTCAGTTTTTGGGAGTTGAGGAGGCGAGGACTTCTTGTGTAAATTTGATATGTTAAGGTCCTTGGCTGCAATTTAAGGATTATGGTTAAATTTTAAGTTTTAGCCCCTAAGGTTTTAAATAAATTCAAGTTGGACCCTAAAGTTATAGTTTTTCCGTTAAAACAAGAAATTCCGTTAGTTTTTCCGTTAAACCAAGAAATTCTATTTTATAGCCACTTTTTATATATAGAACATATATATATATTTATTTCAAGTAAGACGAGTCGGCAGATTGCGATGATTAGAACTCACTGTTCATATACCAACATGATGTCATCCAAAATTCACATGCATTTGCTGCTTTGCCTCCAGCAAACTGCATGAAAGTGATGCAGCAATGACGGACAATAATTACAACAACTATCAGTCTGGGTACATGCATTAGAATATCTCAATCCCTGCACCAACCATCACATTATTAATTAATTTTTCTGTTCTCTGATGTATACATATATGCATGCCCCTACCTTGAATTGAGGATCATCACAGCCTTTTTCCATACTTATAAAAAAAAAAAAAAGGGGGGGGGGGGGGGGGGGGTGGGATTGGATATTGTTTTGGTTGCTAGGATTATGTATCGGGTGAATAGTATTTTAATATCTGAAATCATCTATTACAATTGGAGTATTTTGTAATTGGAACAACTTTGTTCCATGTAATTATTGAAATCGAACCCAAACATGACACTACAAATTATCTTTTCAGTACCTAGTTGGAATATAAAAACAAAAATGCGTTATCAAATACATAATTCATACTGCCAATATGCTGCCAAATAATATTCAACCTCTAGCATGATATTATCTAGATCCTGTTTGGTAGGGATTAAAATTCAATTAAAATTGAAAATATGACCGTTATTGAATCTCACTCATCTAATAAAAGTCAACAATAACGGCTAGTTTTTCAATTTTAATCTCTACCGAACGGGCCCCTAATATCTAGCAAAATATACCACCAAATAACATTCAATATTTAAAGAGCATAAAGACCAAATTTTATACCCAAAGAAAAAACAAGAAATGGAAACCAACAATAAAGAAGTATTAGATTATACATTTGCAAAAGAAAACCAAATGATTAAAAACACTTCGAGCACTGAAATTATCGTTTTTTTTTAACTTCATCACATCTTAACAATCAAATTTCTTCCCTTTCTGGTACCGTGGTGGTAGGTCTTGTAGCGCCATCGTAGGGGTGAGAAATCAATGGTGAATCTCTCTTATTTCGGCTGTGGCTCTGCATGCATCTCAAAAAGGGTTTGTGGGATGGGCAACATGTAAAGAGGCAAATATAATTGATTATGAATGATATTGATATTCAAATGTATGAATTGATTACGATACTTACAAGTTGGATCAAATCATTAGGTTTGGATAAATAATTTGTGTAAAAAAAAAAACTTAAGAAAATGACAAATTTAGTTCTAGAGTTGGGTAACCACAATTCTGATTGAAGAACCAAGAACTGTTTGGGACCCAATGGATTCTCGTTTCTGATTCCTATTTTTTTAGAAACTGGACAGGAATCTCCAATTCCAATTCTGAAGGTTTAAAGTTTTCAAAGGGTCACGCGTGACCTTTCGCATCGTGCACTGGGATTTTGCCCTTTGGGGCATATGCTTTCATGTAGCCACGAGAAAAGTGGTGATGCCTTGCCCATGGAGCCGTTAGGCTATTTTATCATCTGGAATTTTAGCGGTTCTTGTAATTATTCATTTTCTCCTGGCGATTAATCGTTAAAAGGCTTGATTAATCCTCAAAACTGTTTATGGGTGATTCCCTTAAGAAATCTAAATCTGAGTGGGACAAATATCATTTTAGGAAAAAGATTCTTCGTATTCAAGTCTTGTTTTTTTGGGTGATTTCTTCATCTTTTGGGTGTGCTTTCTTCTTGTATCCTTCTTTGTTTCCAATACATGCTAGAGAAGCAAGGTACATCAATGCAGTGTTTGTGCTAAGAGAATGCTACTTAGCTTTAAGTTGGCTTGCTCATCTATGCAACTGCTTGGTGACAACTTGTTCTGCGGGACGAAGAGCTAAGCAGACCTTCGATTGTGTTGACTGGTTAGATGATCAATAAATATTCAACCGACTTTTCATCTAACCTCGTCAATTAAGTGTATTTCATTTTTCGACGTGGCAGTCTATTTTAACAACTGTTAAGGGAATGCAGGGTGATCATCACTAATTAGGCATCACATAGAGAAATCAATGCATTGGATGCAATTTTAGACATCAATGTGACACAGCCTTACGAGCTAGAACAAACTCAATCAGTTCGTACATTAACGTCCCATAGTTTTTTTTCCTCTTTACAGACAGAAAAGTTGCCCAAAGTGCCTGACACTATGTAGGAACCATGAGAATAGTGTACAAGAAATGGGGTTGTTTTCTCTGAACAGAAGACGCCAATTGACACCATTTTCTGGACATAAGGGTCAGTATAACTTTAGTCTCAATAATCAATGAGACAAAGAACAACTCTTTTCCAGCATTATCACTTAGTGCGGCAAAAAATAGACCTCTCAATAAGCACGAATAAAAAGATGGAAAATAACAGCTTCTTCAAGCTTCGAGGTCATTTGAGCATTTTGTCATAAACCCTGCAGCCCCCACAACTAAAACAAGACAACCAACTGTTGTACTATTATCCTTCAAGGGAAATGGAAAAGAGAACAAAGATAAAGAATCAAGAACAAACTTGGTAGAAAGGCTCAAACACAAGATCGTTGTCTTCAAACGATATTTACCCTCTGTGAGATTAAATTAGTGCTTAAAGAGACTCTTGTCAAATGATTTGTAGGATTGATCAAACTTTGAAGAAGAAAATAGTTAAGCACTAGTGTTTTACTTGCAAAACTCAATGAACACAAAGGGGGTTTGAGTATGTATGAGAGCTTGATAATCTCTTATGATTGGAATGATTTATTGTTTTCAATTGTTTTTAATTGTATCTAGAAATGAAAACTATCTCCTATACATAGTTTTCAATCAATACACCGCGAAAAGGGTCCAATTGGTTCATAGAAAGTCTCAACTTTTCATGAAAAGCCACTAAAAACAAATAGAAAACCAACCCCCAATGGCTAGGTTTTTGTACCATGTGGTCGTATGATTATAGCCATTTTGGCCTTGGGTAAAATTAAGAGCCCCATGTAGCCGCAATACCTTTTTGCTCATGCGACCACATGGGCAAAGCAAAAACAATTCCAAAGCTTTCTCATCTCATTCCAACATTTGGCCCATTAAAAGGCCCACTTGGTTTGATCAATAATAACAACAATTCCCCACTTGTTCAAAATCAATAACTATCAAATATTCAAAATAGCAACACTTATGCATAATAATTAGATATCTTTCGATTGGTATATAATTATAGTGTAATTCTCACTATGTATCATCAAAATTAAAGGTAGCATGATAGTTTTAAACCATTTATTCTTTGTGATGATATCGATGAAAACATACACTCAAATGTCATGTGTTCGTACGTTCCTCAAACTCGCTTAGCGTTAATATGATTTTATGCTTATCCTATTCATTGAAATTTTGAGAGAGAGAGACTCCAACTCTCTATTGAGGTGGCACCATCTCAAGTATCTTTATTATATTTAGAGATACTTGTACTTAGTATTGAATTTAATTAAGAACTTAAATCTCAGCCATCCTTTAAGTAACAATCAATATTATATAATTAGGATAGGGCTATTAATGTGAAATTTATAATGCTAAAAATATCTATATATCGAATGATTTGTTGTCACCTTTTGAACTCGTGTATTACTATTTTAGTACTAACAAGTAGGGTTTCCATCATTGATGGATCTTTTTGTTTTAAGAATTTCAACCCCATCATACTCGAAATAGATATTAAAGGTGTATTTGAGCAACATTATTTTGAAAGAATGTATTCTGAAATAGTAGATTGATAGATAATGTGTGGTTGAAAATAAAGGAAAAATTATTGATGTGATAGAAAATGTTATTTTATTGAAAAATGTGTGGTTGAGAATTAGTAGAAGAATGAAAATGAAAACTTTTAATGTGTACCAAACAGGGGCTAAATTAGAAATTTAGTTAAAAGATCCGTTAGGTTCTCAATTGACTTAACATAATTTATAAAAATTATTCCACTCTTGATTGATTTCCTTGCATAGTCATGTCATAGACTCATATATCTAAACTTTTCATTATATACCTCATTTGCATGCCTTTGTTAATGTGGCTTTCACACGATGTATTCTTTGGTCCCAAAGGTATTTCATATAGTAGATCATCAAGCCATTGAGCTGCTTTCTCGTTATCTAATAATGCTACGAATTTAGATTTTATGGTTGAATGTGTTATGCATGTTTTTTTCTTAGATTTCCAAGAAACTATACCCCCTTCAAGAGTAGACACCTAATGCGAAGTAGATTTACTCTTACTAGTGCTAGATATCCAACTAGTATCAATAAATCCTTCAAATATAGTTGAGAACTTAGAATATTGAAGACCCAAGTTTTTTGTTTTCTTTAAATAACCAAGAACTCTCCCAATGGCCGTCCAATGTTTCTTGCTTGGGTTATTAGTAAACCTAATGAGTTTAGTTGCTAAATCTGATCTTGTGCATTGAAATGTATACATAAGACTCTTTATAGCACTTGCATACTTTAATTGAGCAATTGCTTTTTCATCATTCTTTACAAGTTTAGACGTTGGATCAAGAGGAATACTAAACTCTTTTATGTTCAAATGCTTGAACTTATTAATCACATTTTCTATATAATATGATTGACTCAAATAAAATCTCTCACTAGTTTTTGTAACTTTGATACCTAATATAATATCTACTTGTATAAGATCATTCATCTTGAATGTGGAACATAGACACCTCTTCATTTCTTTTATTCTATCCATCTGATTACTCATAATCAACATGTTATCAACGTATAAACAAATAAATATTATACAATTATCATATAATTTGGAATACAATCATTTATTTACACTATTATGTATGAAGCCAAATGAAATAATTGTTAAGTGAAATTTCTCATGTCATTTTCTAGGTACCTATTTTAAACCATATGCCGATTTTACTAACTTGCACACATTGTATTCATTTAAGGTAGAATAAACCTTTTAGGTTGTTTCATATAAATATCATCAAAATCACCATTTAAGAATGTTGTTTTCATCCATTTGATGAACATGTAAGTCATATATGGAAGCTAATATAAATATTATCATAATTGATGTTATTCTAACTATCAGTACATTTGTATCAAAATAGTCTATTCCTTCCATTTGTCTATAACTTTTAGCTACTAATCTAGCTTTAAAGGTTTAAAAGAACCATCAACATTATTTTTTTTCCTAAACGTCCATTTACAACCAATAAGTTTAGATTCGGGTGGTAAATGGACAAGTTTCCATGCATTTTTCAACATAATTGAATCCGAAAAATACTATCACAAGAAGCCATAATTTTTCTATTTGTTTTAGGATTGATTTCCACTCGTAGAACAAAAGGTTTTTTTAACCAAATTAATCTCATTTCCCTCTACTAATTAAAGTGAAATAAGTTGAGAATCAATGTCATCTGATCCTAAAGACTTTTCGATCTGAGTTCTATTACTTCTTCGATGAACATCTTTAGAAGATGTTTCATCTCATGTTTCACTAGAGTTAGGAATCTCTTGAATAGTTTCCCCTAATTCATTATCCAAAGATAGTGAATTTTCAAAGAACTTTACATAATTTGATTTAATTATCACATTAATCTATATAATTTACTATTACTAGCATATCCAACAAAGGCACATTTGGTGCCTTTTAGACCCAATTTGGTCCTTTTAAGATATGTGTTCTATAATATGTAAGACATCCTTACACTTTGAAGTATCTAATATTTGGTTTTCTTCCTTTCTATAATTCATAAGGAGAAACCTTTTTAAATTTTGAAGGAATCATATTAAATATTCTAAATGCACTCAACAAGGTTTCACCCCACAAGTTAAATGGCAATTTATCATATGTTAACACGGCATTTATCATTTCAATTTTTTCCCTTTCAGCCAAATCACTTTATTCGGGTGTTCTAGGTGCAAAACATTGATATACTATACTTTGTTGTTTACAAAATGAATTAAAATCACTAGAGAATTATTTTCATCCTCTATCACTTCTAAGTATTTTTATTTTCTTATTTAAGTAATTTTCAACTTTATTTTTAAAAGTCTTAAACATGCCAAATGTTTCATGTTTATGTTTCATTAAATAAAAATAAGTATACCTAGAATGATCAGCTATGAAGGTGATGAAATATCTATTTCACCCCTAATTAAAATTTGAGAAGTCGGTTTGATATATATATTTTGTGTGTGTGCGTGTGTGTGTGTGTGTGTGTGTGTGCAGCCCTTAATGCTATTTTCATCAATGGAGTTAACTTTTCCCTCTTTCTTTCTTTTTATTTTTTTATTTTTTTTCGATGTCGACATTCTTTTGCAAAATATTTGGATTTTTTCACATACAAAACAATCTCCCTTAGGCTTCTTCTTAAACTTGTTGAAGTTTTTAGAATGTTTCCTCTTGTTTGATTTGTTGGGCGACTCGGTCTTTTCAATGGCATTGGCTTTAGATGTGCCTTCATAAGAGTTTTCACTCTTATCTCTTACCCTCGATTCTTCCTCAATACAGAGATGTTTATGAACTTGTTCTAAAGAGCAATCTTCGAAACTATGAAGAATCTTCTTTCGATATCCTTTTTAAGTCCCCAAGAGTTTAATCTTGATTGCCACTAGTTTGTTGATGAGAACTTGTAATTCATGCACTTGTGGAAAAAGAAGAGTGTTTTCAAGAAACTTAAAATCGAAATATCTCAATATCAAGAATTTCTTTGTGCCTTTTTCTTCGTATTTGTTCTCTAATGCATCCCAAATATATTTTGTTGAGGATGTGTTGGTGTATAGATCATACAATTGGTCGGATAATGCCTTGAGTATATTACCGTAACAAATTAATTCATCTTTATGACGTTTTTGCCTTTTGGCTCTTATAGCATTAGTATCTCCATTTGCTGGTTCTGGTAGTGGGGCACTCCGGATCAAGGATGTAGAAAATCTTCAACGCAATGAGAATGAACTTTAACTTGTCTTGCCATCAAGTGAACCTTGTTCCGTCGAATCGATCTAAGCAAACAAAGTCTTGATTCATGATTTTGATAGTGGCCATTGTAGTTTCATTCTCCATCAAATATTGTTTAAGATTGTTGTAATATTATCCTTCAAGGGAAATGGAGAAGAGAACAAAGATATAGAATCAAGAGCATATAAAACTCGGTAGAAAGGCTCAAACATAAGATCATTGTACTCAAATGATATTTGCCTCCTCTGGGATTAAATCTGTGCTTAAAGAGACTCTTGACAAATGGTTTGTAGGATTGATCAAGCTTTGAAGAAGAAAATAGTTAAGTGCTAGTGTTTCACTTGCAAAACTCAATTAACACAAATGAGGTTTGAATATGCATGTGAGTTTGATAATCTCTCTTTGAATGGAATGATTTGTTGTTTTCAATTGTTTTTAATTGTATCTAAAAACGAAAACTATCTCCTATATATAGTTTTCAATCAATACACCAATAAAAGGGTTTAATTTTATGAAAAGCCGCCAAAAACAAACCAAAAACCCAACCCTCAATGGCTAGGATTTTGTACCATGCGGCCGCACAGGCATAATCCATATGGTCGCATGATTTTCCCACGCGACCACATTGACAAAGCAAAAACAATTGCAAAGCTTTCTCATTCCATTCCAACATTTGGCCCATTAAAAGGCCCACTTGATTTTGAACAATAATAACAACACCAACTATACTACTATAACATTGTAAGGATGTTAGCCTAGGTAGCACAGAAACTGAAACTAAAACGAAAAAGGGACACAATATACAAAGTCAATTTTAAATCTGATAGTTTTCGAAGAGTTCTATTTTTGGTATTTGAAATGGAGATGCTAGTGTCTTAGAAGTTTCAGTACAAACTTGATGCCAAGCCAACAATTAAATCGACAGGCTAGTTGCACATTGTTTTTGTTAGGTTTTTAGTGTTGGCAATTATGTGGACAAAAGGACTAATTTGTAACGTGTTGTAAAAGTCAAGGACCTAGGGTGCATTTTGTATAAATTATGTTATGTGGTTTAGCGTTCGAGTATGAAAAGAGGAGAAACATGATGTCGCATTTTTGCTAGCCTATCGCCTAAACACTACTCGAGCGACAAAAATATAATTCCCATTACTCGCATGTTGCCTGGCTCTAGCTCGAGCGAGAGGTCGTCGCTTGCTTGTCGCTAAGGTTATGTTTATACAAAAAATCCAAATTTATGTTTTTAAATAGATTTTTCTGGCTTATTCAACCCAATTACTCTCTCATATAAATATCCAAGTCATTAGACGTAATTTCGTGGTGGTTTTTATTATTTTCATTGCCTCATCTTATTCTCTAGAAATCCAAGAACATATTCTCTCATTGTGATTCATCATTTGTTCTTGAGATCATTTAACCACTAATTCGGGAAAACATCAAATTGAAGAATCCAAAACACCTACTTCCTAAACATTCTAAACATCCTTAGGAATGTACTTTCTCAGTTGAACTTGAAAGGTTGTTAGAGGTTGAGAGAGGTTAGACTACAAGCGTATGAAGAAGAGCATGAATAGGTGATTCCTGTGTATCCACTTGGAAAAGATGTGTGTAGAAGATTGTGAGTCTGAAATTTATAGTAGGCCTTGGAAGCTACAGGAGGTAATCGGGAGATCTAGCAGGTTGGTTAGATAATAACTACGGTAGCAGATCGTGAGTCTGGAACGAGCAGCAGATCTTGGAGTTACGGGATTTACAACAGTTAGTGGAACTAGTTCTGAATTGAACTATAACATACATTGTCTATAGTGAAGGTAACGGCTTGGTCCCGAAATTTCTACTGAGTTGGGGTTTCTCCGTCATCATATCAATGTTCTTTATTTATTGCTTTACTTATTACTGCGGTATTCAAATTTAAGGAATTGACTTGTTTGATCTAATCACCTAGAAATAGTTTAAAAGTGACTTGTTTACTTTTATTGATTAATTCCACACATATGGTCAATATTAAAAATAGATAATTAATAACAATTTGGTAACGTAGTAGTCGTTAATTTGGTAATCCGTAACTTTCATTTGGTATCAGATCCTAATTCATTCCTTGGCCCATTTTATCTAGATGAGTAGTTCATTATACATCCCGCCTTATTTTTATTGCAGTAATTATGCCTACTGGAAAGTTAAGATGAGAGCCTTTTTGAAATCTATGGATGAGCTTATATAGCTGAGTGTTGTGAATGGGTGTTTGCACCTAGTTCTACGGTTAATAATGAAGTAATCCCCACTTGCATTACTAATTGAACTAGGATGAACTTAGATGAATGTAACTGGAACTGTAAAGCCTTACATGCCCTATTTATGAAGGTATTCCCGAAAGAGTTTAGGAGAGTGTCTACGTGTGAGGTGTGAGGTAGCTAAAGAGGTTTGAGATATTCTACAAACCACACATAAGGGAACTCATATTGTTAAAAACTCTAAGTTACAGATATTGACCACTAGGTTTGAAGAGATTAGGATGAAAGATGATGAGGCAGTTGATGTATTTTATGTGAGCTAAAATGACTTAGTGAATTTTAGTAGAAAGAGGAAAATATATTGTCTTTACTATGAGAATTAAGAATAGATCTGACTAAGGGAGTGAAAGAGAAGAGGACTTAGATAGTGATGAGGATTCCGATGAAGAGTTCATGAATGAGGAAAATATCTAAGAGGCTTATGATAAGATGTATGAAGAGAGTCTTAAAATTATTACTAAAAACAAAGCCTTGAGTGCGAAGAATTAGGAACTTGGACTGAAAATGAGAAGTTGATAGCGCACATTAACGAATCTACCTCAATCCCGAGTGAAGTGAAATCCATGAATGAAACTTTAAAGACTCAGGTTAATAACTTCACTAGTGAGTTTGAGAAGTACTCTAAGAGAGTCAGCGAGTTGACCACTGAGAAAGAGACCTTAGAAATTCAAGTTAAAAACCTTTTGGGCGATCTAGAACATTCTAAATCTCAACTGCTTGTCTTCTCTAGTGGTTCTGAAAAGTTAGATAGCATTTTAGGAATGTACAAGCAGGTTGGAAATAAGGGAGGTCTAAATTTTAAGAAAAGTAGTGCTAGTACTTCTAAGATCATGTTTGTCCATGCCACTGACCAGTCCAAACATGTGCCTAATCCCGAACCTAAGAATAAAGGATATGTAGGATAGAGGCCTACTAGACTGCGTAGGACCCGACAACCTAGGAATGGATATCAACAATCTCATAACTTTGTTCCTAGTTTTATCCCTACATATTTTCAATGTTGTGAATTAGGACACATAAAGGCTAGGCATCATCATTTCTTGAATAGAAATCAAAACCGACTTAAATAGAAATAAGAATCATGACTATGTTGTCTAGATTAACTTCCTTACTAATCGGGTGAGTAAATTGACCAAGTTAATGACATATATGAGCAGAAATATTCCTGTCACTAAGCAAGTATGGGTGAAAAAAAGTTATATGAAAAATTATAAAAATAGATCATGGTGCTCTTAAAGGTAAGAGTATTTGCATACCTAATTGATTATGCATTTTTGGTGGATGCTCGTCTTTTATCATTATGTGACATTGATTTATACTTGCATCATATTTATTTGTAGTCTATGTAGAAAACTCTTCCATTTTTATTTATTTTTTTGTGTGTTAGACATTTTATTTTGTGTAGTGCATTCATGTCTCAAAAAAAAAATATAATACAAAAAATAAAGATGAATTTTTTTACTACAACATGATATATAACATTCTTGAACTTGTATGTTGTGGTCATGTTTGAGTTTAATCGATTAACTGTAACATAGTTTCCATTGCTGACTTAGGTTATTTATGGAGTACTTAGTATATATGTCTTTATGTACCGTTTGCATAGCATACACTATGATATTGTTAGTGAGACTCAATATCTTATGTTCATCTTCGGAGCCTATTTGACTTGAGCAATTAAGCCTACGGGTTTTTCATAACCTAGTGTCCATGATCAACTGACTTAGATTAACCGGCCTAAAACTCGATCAATGGGTCATTTTAGTCAATTAATGGAGAAGAACATGTACTTAAGATATGAAAAAAAAAATTATGAACTTAAAAATATTGAAAAATATATATGCAAAATGTCAATATAAAATGTGTTTATTCAAAAGTCCTAATGTGATTTAAATGGTTTGACTTTCATGAGTAGATGAATATACTTATTGTCAGTGATGTTTAACATGCCTTTTCTTACAAAATTAAGGTTTGGACTCCTACTTGCAAATGATTAGTGACACTTTACACACATGAGTCACTTATACAATTTACTACATGATAACTTGGACTGTGTATGTGGGAAGGTTTAATGTACAATGATTATACTTATGATGCTAACGATTGCATTTTGAGTAATTATATTTTAATGTTAAAAAAAATTTCTCTTCGTCATTTATGACAAAAAAAGAGAGAGTATTTATATCTACATTTGTATTTTATGTCTAAGGGGTTGTTAGGGAGAGATATAGATTCATTTACCTACTGCATAAAAACCTTGAGAGTTTGCAAGGGGAGAATGTGCATTGCATCTCATATGCATAGTTGTTTGAGTTTTGATGTTTGGTGACACTAATGTTTTTGTTGGTGTTTGAATTAACATTACTGTTATGTCTCAATCTAGCTAGTTTTGGTATCATGTGTTTAATTTTTATATTTTCTGTATCACATGCTTTTACATTGGGTATTTGAGTTATGGATTTCAGGAAACAGATTTAACAAGAATAACAAGAGATAAATGTAGTTTGATGGAGCTTGGGTAATTTAGATTTTTTTTTCCTTGACTTATTGTGTAATTTTGTCACAGAATGCTAAAGGGAGAGTTTGTTAGGTTTTTAGTGTTGGCAATTATGTGGACAAAAAGGACTAATTTGTAACGTGTTGTAAAATTCAAGGACTTAGGGTGCAATTTGTATAAATTCGGTTACGAGGTCTAGGGTTTGAGCATGGAAAGAGGAGAAACACGATGCCCCATTTTCACTAGCCTATCGTCTGGACATTGCTCGAGCGATAAAAACAGAATCCCCGTCGCTCGTTTGCCGCCTAGCTCTAGCTCGAGCGAGAGGCCGTCACTCGCCTGTCGCTGAGGTTATGCTCGAGCGATGGGTTTATACGGAAAACCCTAATTTAATTTTTATATTTTCTGTATCACATGTTTTTACATTGGGTATTTGAGTTATGGATTTCAGGAAACAGGTTTAACAAGACTAACAAGAGATAAATGTAGTTTGATGGAGCTTGGGTAATTTAGATTTTTTTTTCCTTGACTTATTGTGTAATTTTGTCACAGAATGCTAAAGGGGGAGTTTGTTAGGTTTTTAGTGTTGGCAATTATGTGGACAAAAAGGACTAATTTGTAACGTGTTGTAAAATTCAAGGACTTAAGGTGCAATTTGTATAAATTGGGTTATGAGGTCTAGGGTTCGAGCATGGAAAGAGGAGAAGCACGATGCCCCATTTTCACTAGCCTATTGTCTGGACATTGCTCGAGCGATAAAAATAGAATCTCCGTCGCTCGTTTGCCGCCTGGCTCTAGCTCGAGCGAGAGGCCGTCACTCGCCTGTCGCTGAGGTTACGCTCAAGCGACGGGTTTATACGGAAAACCCTAATTTACGTTTTTGAATAGATTCAACCCAATTATTCCCTCCTATAAATATCCAAGTCATTGGGCATAATTTGGTGTTGGTTTTTATTATTTTCATTGCCTCATCTTGTTCTCTAAAAATTCAAGAACATATTCTCTCATTGTGATTCATCATTTGTGCTTAAGATCATATAATCACCAGTTTGGGAAAACATCAAATTGAAGAATCCAAAACACCTACTTCCTAAACATCCTTAGGAATGTACTTTCTCAGTTAAACTTTAGAGGTTGCTAGAGGTTGAGAGAGGTTGGACTTAAGGCGCAAGAAGAAGAACATGAATAGGTGAATCTTAGGTATCCACTTGGAAGAGACGTGTAGAATATTGTGAGTCTGAAATTTACCATAGATCTTGGAAGCTATAGGAGGTAATCGGGAGATCTATCAAGTTGACTAGATAATATATACGGTAGCAGATCGTGAGTTTGGAACGAACAACAGATCTTGGAGTTGCAGGGTTTACAACAACTAGTGGAACTAGTTTGGAATTGAATTGTAACACACGTTGTTTATAGTGGAGGTAACTGATTTGGTCACGAAATTTTTACCGAGTTGGGGTTTCTCCATCATCATATCGGTGTCATTATTTATTGCTTTACTTATTACCGTGGTATTCAAACTTAGGGAATTGACTTGTTTGATCTAATGATCTAGAAACAATTTAAAAGTGATTTGTTGCTTTTGATTGATTAATTCCGCACGTATAGTCAATATTAAAAACGGATAATTAATAATCATTCGGTAACTTAGTAGCCGTTAATTTGGTAATCCGTAACTTTCAGTTTGTGTCACATTGTTGTGTCACATTGAAGCAAGTAGGAATCAATCAACTATCTTTTAGCAGTAACTTGATATATTTCCATGAGAATGACCTCGGAACAATTCCCAGTAGTTTAAGACGTGAAGCTAAATGCACGCCTTGCATGCCGAAAGTTACACGTTGTTAGAATGGAGTGAAAGATAAATCCCGCAAATCCTGCTAGAAATTGACATTACTGGAGCTCACGAGGCAAAGCTAATGAACAGATGCTAAAATATAAGCCATCCCACTGTTAGCCAAATTGGTGGCACAATAACGCCCACAATTTTTTTTTAATATTCTTTCATTTTAGTTCGTTTTTATAAACATATTTGCGAAACTATGTGATATAAAATCTTGAGTTACTTGAATTGATTGCATGTATAGATATCACGTCGAACAATTTAATTTAAAAGCTTAAATTTTATCTATATATATAATCATTTAAATATTGTTTTAAAACGATATTTTATACACGGAGTTTTTTTATAAAATAAATTGTGGTAGGTTATAAACAGTGGCGGATCCTGAAAACATTGGACACAGGCTAAAACGCAAAAAAAAAAAAAATAAATAAATAAATAAAATTGCACATAAAAAAAAGTTTTTTTACAATTTTTTTTTTTCAATTAGGATTTGGGCTGGAGGGATGGGCTGTAGCAGAGGCTGGCCCGTCCCCGGATCTGCCCCTAGTTATAAATTAATGATATGTGTACTCTCTGATATTACATTTGAATAAAGTTATATAAAAGTTTAATGAAGATAAAAAAAAACACGTGGAAATTTCAAAAAATGTCCACTTTTTTCATGTCCATTTGCAAAAATGTCCAAAATTTTTAACATGTCTATTTTACTAAAATTTAGACCAAAATGTCCTTAATGAAAATTTCAAATTTCACAAATCTTCTCGTATCCCTAATGACCAAAATGCTTCCTTTATGCTTCGTTTTCTTTCTCTCAGATGAAACCCTAGCGTCGCGTCTTCGACTTCATTCCAGGTTGTCAATTTGTTCCTCTTGCTTCTGATTTGGTTTTTGAGTTCATGCTATCTAGTCATCACTATCATTTTTCATGTGATTTTGAATTTAGAGTAGTTTTATAGTCATGTTTTCTTGATTTCATTTCTGTAATTTTTCAAGTTATTAGTGAAGATTTATGCATTTTAAAGAGGGTAAATGGAATATAAATAGTTGCTTTTGTATCATTTCAATTGTTTGTTTTAACATAGATGTAACACCCCGGATTAAGGGAGTGTTTGTGTTGATTTTTCTTATTTGTTTGGATCTTGTGTTATGTTTTTTCTCCTTAATTTTGTAGTGCACTTCACGTGTTTGTTGAATCGTCCAAGTGATTGTTCTACTACTACTATGATTTTCTTGGAGCATATTGCCATTTTTAATCCTTTCCCACTGTAATGCATTATACATGATTGGTGAAATCCCCCTTTCCTTAATATAGATACAACCATGACCATCTAAATATATCCAAAACTAAATTCATCCCATTATGAATGCTAAAGATCCATAATTTGTTCCTAATAGTGTACTAATGTATACCACTAACAAGATTTTGAAAGTTTAACTTGATTTTTCCCTTTTGATTTTAATTACTTGATTGTTTGAATGTTTATATTATACTTCTTAATGACTTTCAAATACTTAATTACTATGTGATTGGTTTGTGATGCTTCTGAGAGGTCGAAAATAAATTCTAGCACTTGCACCAAACATCATAAAGTGAGATAAATGTATACTGTTATGCTTTGCTTGATCATTGATTGAATGTTCTAATTTTGGTAGCTTTCTATGTATTCACATTTTCCATAGATTTAAGAGGTTCATATGCAGGTCTAACCATATTTGAGAGATTGCTAGACATATTAGCAACATTGATTTGAGCTAGCAATGATCGATTTTTGGGAAATTGACAATTAAAGTGGAAAAGCAATAATGGGGTTGATGTCCTAGTAGCCTTTTCATATTCAACTTTTTTTCGATAATTCTAGTTCGAGGCTTAGTTTATTTAGTTCGTTCTTAGTTAAAAATCTCAAAAATAGACTAATCCGGTCTTAAATGCAAGTTAATTTAGTTTTATTTTATTTTTAGTTTTTAAATTAATGCACGTGGACAAGTACCTATAGAGTTTAAGTTTTTAGTTTGCGTTATCCTATTCATTTTAGTGTGGCCCTGGCTCTGTATTGAGCTTCCCTTCCATATGTGTGGGAGAATTGTCTTCTACATAAATGCTCTTTATACTATTTGACTAGATTATACTATGTCCCATTCTGAAATTCACTTTTGTAGTATTGTGTTTCAGAGACTCTTGTCTATTTTTATTGTCTTATTTATTTTACTTCATTCAACTACAGTTTTTGTTGAGGCATTGGACAAGTGTTTCAATACTGTTTGTGAGCTTGACATCGTATTCAACTTTAACAAGGTTAGTATTCTTCTCTTTAAACTTACAAATACATGTATGAAAATACCTGTTGGTTTTAAGCACATTGGTACACGATCATCCTTACTACTATTTCTAAAGAAAATGATGCAAAATCATTTTTACTGTACTACTAGTTGATTATGGCTAACCTTTTCAATTGTTATTGCCATTGTGATATGAACTGTTGGTGATATGTTTGGCGATATGAACTGTTGATAAATTTTCATTTTACTTTGAGTAAAGCAATTTTTGGTTCAATATTTATTCCGTTTTGTAGTTTTTTAAGGTATTTACTTGAGGATTCGATAGTTTCTTCTTCGTTTTGCTTTCTACTTTACATTGTCGTTAGTTATTTCTTTTTTCTCACTCTTCATTTGTACGTTCTTACATTCTTCGTCTTGTTCATTTCACTTATTTGTAGAAGCGTTCCTCACACCGCTATAAAATTCTAGAGGAAGAGTGCGTTCCTAGTCAAATTTCACAAGTAAGCAACACGAAATACATAACAATTGTTCTCGACAAATTTGATGAACAACAAAAGAATATGTTTAAGGAAAGCTGTATAGGTCATGTGGCGAAGCTGTCAGACCTCAAACTATCTGCTCAATTAATTCATGAAATAGTAAATCGATCTATTATTTGTCCAAAACGTTTCGAGGCTTGGTTCAAGGTGAACCAACAGCTTGCAAGATTTGGTCTATCAAAGTTCGCATTAATTATCGGCTTCAAGTGCAGTGACTTACCTAAAGGGTCGACAACCGATAAAATAGTTCGTTGTGTTGATGTGTAATTGAAATGGAGAAAACTTATTGACATTTGTCATTTTGTTTATCATCATGTTGCAAATATTTTGGTTGATGGTATAGGTCGTTGTGTTCATGTATAATTGAAATGAAGAAAATTGGGCATTTTGTCCTTCAATTGCATGCATACTATTGTGTATATTTACGAATTGTCGTTCTTAACAGTTAAAATATCAAGTGTCGAGATTGGCAGGTATCTAATGTTGAGAATGATAGATAAAATGTGGAGATTTCGTATGAAATGTAGAGAAATCTTTTGTTTCGGACGAAATATCGTTCTAGACAAATGTAATGTCAAGTGATTATGATGATCCGAATACAAATGTCGATAACAACTTTTAAATGTCGAGAAATGCATGAAATGTCGAGAAAATGAATTGGACAATACGTACAGTTCAACAATACAACAATTCAATGGGCTTTAATATAGGTATTGGGTATGTTTTTTATGTGAAAGATGTGTCAATTAATTCTAAATAGAAATTGGTGGGGAGTTGGTGTGATTAATAGTTCATGCATTGAACTACACATACTCATCCACTATAACACATTGGCATTGGCTTGAATATGAAATGACAAGTATTAACTAGTTCTTCCTTCCACTTTTCTTTGTCTTCATCCACACAAGAAACTCATGTCACAAGTACAAGGTCTACACCCAATGATGTGAAAGAAGTGTCAATCAAATATAAATGAAAATTGGTGGGAGTTAGTGTGATTAATATTTCATGCATTGCACAATACGTAAAAAACACTATAAAACATTTGTCTTGGCTTCAAAAAGAAATTACTAGCATCAACAAGTTTTTCAATTGATTATGTATTCATCCACCCAAGAAACTCTTCATCTCGATATTGCTACTAACTTCTCCCCACCCGAGTCGTCCGCGGATAACCCTATTGTCATCGACTCGAAAGATGATGAAGATGTCAATGTTGTTGTTCCATATGTTCCTCAACCGGGGAACCGTCATCGTAGGGTAAGCCTTCATCCCATTCCGTTTTCAAATCTAAACGAAGAAATTGAGCCAGTCAAAGTTGGAGTGGGTGATCCTATAGTCATCAAGCGTGAGATTGTCCCAGTAGAAGTCCCACCGGAAGCACACCACGTATTGTTTGATAACAATGGCGTAGTGGTTCCTGCAATAAATGAAGATGCAATCATCATAAGCTCAGACAACGAGGACGACAGTGAGATGTCCTCTTTGTTTGTTGTGAAGGATTCGTAGAAGATGCAATCGTCGTGTGTGAAATGTTGAAGTATATCTAGTGAAGTAAAAATCCATATATAGCGACATAAAAATCCATATATATAATGGGTATGTTTTATGGTGATCATCATGTTGTATATATAGTAACCTAGAATCTGCAGACAATTATGGCCTGTTTATGTTGTCATTACCATTTTGTTTGATTGGTGACTTGTGAAAACAAGTCATTCATGGCTTCCTTCGTACACAGTACTAAGTTGTGTATACAATGTTGAAGAAAATTATTGTCATGAAGTAGTAAAAGGAAATCCAATCGATTAATACGCCAAGAAGATGAAAATTGGAAACAAAAAAGATAGAAAGCATGTAATGCATTAAAAAAAATATTTCAAACTATCATTCTCGATATTTGAAAATTCTAGAATTACATTTAAACTATCATTCTCGACGTTCATAAAATGTCAAGAATGACATGACGAGATTCACTTCAACATATGCATTTATCATCTTCTTCAACTTCAACCACCATTTTTGAAAAGAATTAATTCCATCATTAATGACATTCTCAATACAGAAGTACATGAAATTATTATTTACTTAAGTGATTGAAGAATGGTGTTACAACAAATATATACTACTTGTTTGGATAATCCAATCCAATGAAATCAAATATATAACAATTACTAAACCCTAAACTTATCAATAAAAATATGATTTCAAAGAAAAAATATCTTCTATCAAGAAATAATGAGAGTTGAATCAACTTTAAATTTGGAGGAGTGTTGACTTGAAATCAAATGAAGTCTTTAAAGTTGGAATCATATACTTATTTGTTTCTTCATTTTTCCTACAATAATTGATTAATATATATTTAAAAATGTAAGTAAATGAACTCATCTTGATAATAGCTACAAGTATGGTGGCTTCTCATGGAGGCCACTTGCTCTTTCTTGAAATATGTGTCAAATTGGGGGGAAAAATTACAAATAGAGTATTCATTTCATTAAGGGTAAAATAGACAATTTGGTATCAAATTTGACTATTTTTGCAAGAATTATAAAAAAAATGACATTTTTCAATTCACCCCCATAAAAATGGATATTTTTTAAAATATCCCAAAAAAACATTTGGTGATAGAGATCCGCTTAGTGATATGAATGGCCAACATTGCGTGCAGTTTACGAGGCACTTGATTACTTAGACGAACAGCTCCTGAAGTTGCGTTTGTAATAGATACTGCACTGCATACAGTTGGCACGAAAAGAAGAGTATAAAGAACCATTTGCTTGTCCGCAATGTCACAAAAGTGCTTGGGAAGCTTCGTACAATGTTTCATAAACATTAATTTGTTTACTCACAATCTTGATGTAATTATAAATTCACATTTATGAAGTTTTTGTATTTGAATTACTACTATGAATGACACTAACTCTAATAACTTACTCTGTTATTTCATATGAAGATATTTAGCCCTGTTTGGTTTAGTAAAAAAAATTGAGTAGATTTTGAAAAAAAAAAATTGATAGTGGTCACAAATGAGTTCGAGGGAAAATGAATTTCAAAAATATGGGGACTAAACAAGAGCTTATTAAATCATGAAATCTGAGTTAATAAAGTAGAATTGGTATGAAAAATATCATTGGAAGTTTTCAAGTTTCAAGTATTTCAAATAGAGGGCCAAAATGTATCAACATCCCATATATATGTTTTCATGTTTCGGGAATTTTAACTACGAATGTCAATATAGCTTGTCGGTTCGAGCGCCCGTAGCTCAACCCGGGAAAAGTCTAAGCCGGCAAGCTTGTGGCTCGGTGGGACCAAGCTGAGGCTCGAGCCTGAGTCAGCTTGTGATGAGCTGAGCGGAGACTAAAAAAAAGTAATTTACCGAACTTGAAAAAAAAAAAAAAAAAACAAAGCCTAAAGCAAGGAGATTTCCAAAAAATAAGCCTACCCCCCTTTCCTTGCTAGGTGGTGCGGTGCCTCGCCCATGTTTTCCTCCTCTCCCGACGCCCTCGGCTCCGTCCTTATTTTTTCAAAACACTTCTTCATCAATCCTAAAGTCCTTATCCCAATCAAATTCTCAATCCATGATAAAATTTGATCCCTATATAGAATCTGAGTCACAAACAAAACAATAATGAAGTCTTTTGCGAGATTAATTTTAATTTCTTAGGTTTTTCTATTTAAAAAAAACCAAGTTATAGGTTTCTTGTCTTTTGGTTATTAGAATAAATAATAGAGAACTTGGTTTTTTTAAAGTTCTTTTTCGATCCAATATTGGTACGTCGGTATTTTTTTAACTTGGTGAAAAATACGTTCATTTTCTAGATCAACTGGTATCAATTCACTGTCTCTCGAATTTTGTATAAAATGCTTGAAAGGGAGAAAATAGTAGCACTAAAATAAATCGATAAAGAAGAAAATAAAATAAAAACAAAAGGTTCGAATTAGTGTCATGATAAATGAAATTAAAATCAAATACAATCCCGGTAGCGACACTAAAAACTTGTTGTGAAATCTTTTCGATTTAAATTACTGTAAGTGTACGGTTCGTTAACAAGTATTTGAATGGATTTAGAGCTCAAATATCGTTCCCATAAAGATTGTATTAGTTCAAGTTCAAATTAATTTAACCTTAACCGAAACAATTGAAATTTGTATTTTTTTTAATAACTAAATTGTAATATAATAATCTACTTATGAATACAAGTCTTAACTTAATTAAAATAATAGGAAAATCCAATGAAGTGCTCGATAGACTTTCGATGCCCACCGCATGAGTTGGAAAAAAACAATACCAAGAGCAAAAACCTGCAAGTTTTATAAAATTTTAAGATGAAAAACCAACCAGGATCCCAAATACCCTTGTATCAATCCTCTTTAACCTTAAACTTTATAAATTTGATTACACGATTCAATTATGAAGATAATTATTCCTAATTTTTTTAACAATTTCTCTCAAGTAGAATTAAACCTATTTTTCCATATGACTCGACTATATTTGTATGACGGATGCGAATATATAAAAATGCATTAAAATTTTTTGAAGTATAGTGGCATATTTCTATCATCTATCAAACTTTACGACAATTGACACTATGTCTAACATATTTTCAATCTTTCAAAGGTAAAGTAAGCCACAAAACTCATACAACTATTGCACATATAATTGTAGAGAAAATTAATTCTATGTCAATTATTTAATAATTAAAAAGAAATAAGGTTAAAAAATCAAAGGTTCGTGATATAAGTTTAATCGTAATTTTAGCACAAAAATAATTTCGTCTAGCATAATTTTTGAATTAAACAAAGAAAAGTGAAAAGATATCAACAAATTTGACGGAACGCGATTAATTTCCCAATTTTCGATCGATTGATCTATGTACAAAAATCTCGAGACTTTTTCCTTCTTTCTTGTCGTGTTCTACGTGTCTTATGTGCATCCCCCCTGATGTGGTGCAGAAGGAATTAGATTTTATGGTAAAGTAGAACTGGCGCAAACAGAAACAAGCAATTTCCTGATTTTCGGAGAAATTTTGGGATTGTCCAATTTGGCAAAATTTTAGTCAAAACAGAGTGGAGACGGGCCAATTTCGGGCAAATTCCTTCGTTTAGACCCTTGTTTACGCGTTTTTTTTTCCTTTTTTGGTAATTTTGTTTTAGGCATATCTCAATAAGATAAATTCGAATTTGAATTCCATTTGTTGGGGGGTCGATCCTGATGATTATGAGGTTCAAGATCCATCATTATCTCAATTTTTTCTATTTTTGGAATTTTTTTTTATTATTATGTAATTTTTCCGAATTTTCTTAGGGTTTCGCTATATAAAACGTTGTATGCCCTTTGAGGCTGCATTCAGTTGAAAAAAAAAAAAAAAATCTTGAGTTTTTATTCATTGAAATTCTTTGTAAGAATTTTTATCTTTCCTTTAAGGTTTTGCTACGTCACCCCCCCCCCCCCCTCCTTCCTTTTTTTTAGTCCATCAATCTTCTCTCTGTCTTTCTATACGTGTGTATATATCTCCCTTTTTCTTTCCCAAAGCGGCCTCCTTTTCTCTTCCAAAAAAAAAGTCTTGGCTGTCTTCTTAATTCCTCCAACCGTCGCCCAAAAACTTGTATATGTGTGTGTGTGCATACGTGTGTGCGTGCACCGTCCAATTGGTTTTTTCAACTGGAGTCCAAGTGGGTTTTAATTGGGGAAATTAGGTCCAATGCCCTCTTAAACTAACTAAAATTAATAAGGGAAAAAATCATAATTCAGGTGTATAATTTACACCAATTCACGAGTCAGGTGGAAAGTTTATAAATTCAAAATTCAGGTGTGTGTGTGTGTGTGTGTGTGTGTGTGTGTGTGTATTCTGTTACATCCGTTTCCTACAATCAAGCTCAGTTTCTTTTTATAACAGGATTCCTTCAACTACAAATTGACATCCCAAAATTAAACATCAAGCTAGAATTCAAATTTTCACGGTAAAAACCCTATTTTAGCCGTCGGAGAAGATGAACATGTAACAATGTCCATTGATGTTGATAACAAATTGAACGATTTCACCCACATTGATATTTCGCGTCACAGATTTGGGAATCTATTTGGTGAAATAAACATATCGCAAAAAAGAAGACAATCCAGGTAAGAACCGTGACGTAAAGGTAATCATTCCAATTATTAACCACTCTCTGTATATGTGACTAATACAAGAAAATTGTATAATTATATCGCATTCTTTTATTTGAAACATTTATTGGAATAACCAACGTTAAAATCATATGTGACCATTATTTTTTTAATTGTGTAATTGTAATTTGACGTCTAAAAAAAGTGTTGTATTAATTATACAATAAACTTTGGTTGCACTCTGTAGATAGTTTGATACATAAATGTGACTACTTTATCAAATATATGTGATTACGTTTTCCATATACATCGTGAATTGTGACCTGCTTCTCACATGTTGTTGACAATAGGTGTGACCTGTGGTGTCGGGCACACATGTGTGACTACTTTATCAATAAATACCGTGAACTATGACCTGCTTTTTTTATTTGAAACTAATATACAGTGATCTATGAAGGAAAACTAACTGTCAAATGTGGGCACTGTGAAGGACATGGTCACAACCGGAGAAGATGCGGTAATTTAGTTCCATTAAGCTAAAATTAAGCAAGGACACAAACCTAAGAACAACAACTGAGATGATGATATAGTTAGGCAGTAGACATATCATTTTTTAATAGCATTTAACACTTCATAAAGTGGTTGTACGTATCGATTGGTATATCATTTTACTGTAAATGAAATATTCATTGATATAACAGTGGTACAAATGAATGCCATATTACTTTTGAAAAGAATCTATGATTTGATATTATGATTGGTGACCAACACAGTAGAATGTGTCATGTAAAGGGTTAATTATGCATCATATCAACTGTGACCATCAAATTAATATATGTGACCAATATATAACTATATGTGACCTGAGCATATTAATTATGTAACCGCTGCATGGTCAAATATTTTGTGTGACTTGTGACATTTATTAGTGACTTGTTCTATTACCTGTGACATGTGTCATGTGGAATTAGTTTGAAATATTAGTGGTTCAAATGAATATCATGTGACTTTTGAAGCAGAATCTACGATTTGATATTATGATAGGTGACCAACACATTAGAATGTGTCATGTGAAAGGTTAACTGTGCATCGTATCAACAGTGACCATCTTATTAATATTTGTGACTAATATACATATATATGTGACATGTGCATATTAATTATGTGACCGCTGCATGGTCAAATATATTGTGTAACATGTAATCTAAAAAAATTAGCAAATAAAACATAATGACCTAAATATGTGACTATTTATTATAGTCTATGACTTCTGCAAATGAACTGTGGAATTATTTCAGAAGCCTTTGTATGTGTATGTGACCATCTGAAAACAGTCGGTGAACTATTAAATTACATGCGACATGAGCAGATTAATTAAGTACCTATGACTTTTGACATTGATAGGTGACATGTTCTATTACCTGTGACCTGTGTCGCGTGGAATTAGTTTGATATGTTACCCAAAGACAGACATACATGGGCAATAAACTATAATCTGTGACTTGAAAATACATATTCTGTTATTTGACACAAGCCATTTATACTTCACAAATGGTTAATGAAATAAGATGCAACAGCCATCAGACATCTCAAATTCCTGTGACCAAATATAAAAGACCAAACCTGCTGAAATGAAAATAACACCAGAATTGATCAAATGCTAAACCAAACAATTTTCCAACATGTCAATGTACAACCACAGTATCTCAATAATTATAACTAGTTTCATCACACAAACTACTATAAATGAAAATAAAAAAGAGGCCGATATTCAGACCATTTACAAAATCCTATCATCATCCTAATACATTGTCAATCATCATACACTGAAAATCCCATCTCCCTTTGTATGCTTCCCTGCCTATGTAGGCTTGAATATCTCCTGATATTTACATGGCATACCAAAAAGTGCGCAAAGCATGTTCCCATGAGTATACGTCTTCGGGCTACGCTTAGATGAATTTTCAACACTGCATCACATGTTTACATGAAGAAAAAAAAACAGTAAAATCAAAATCTGAGAACTATTAGGGAAATAAACGACGTCACAGATACAAAGAATTGTTGACATCACTTGGTAAATTAGTTCACAGATAATGGTTTTCAATCGGGTCACATATTGAAGAATTATGCCAAGTCAGGTCACAGTAATATAGAGTCTCAAACAAATAGGAAAAATAGGTCACAAATAATCTGTGAATGCAATCCATTCACATATCCATAAAACATTTCTTTCAAATGGAAATATTAGACTAAATCAGGCAATACCCATATGGAGTCTCAGACAAATGTGTAAATGGAGTCACATATATATGTAATAATGTATCAATCATGCAATAAGGCCACAGATACAATGACATGCTATGCAATCAGGTCACAGATTCATAATATATTGGTCACATTTGGATTCACAAGTCACATACGCCTTATTATAGGCCACCATTCATTCTATAAATTAGAACAACACTTTCAATAGAAATCCTCACAAATTTCATTGGATACCAATTTTTAACCAAATAAAGGTTTACAGTTAAAAATGAAAAAAAAAAAATTGAAAATACCTCATTGGCGGACTGCTCATTTACAAATATAATTTCAATTGTCATATTATAGCTATTACCTTCCTTTTTGTAGTCTTCTCCGCCTTCTTCAATTAAATTGTTATTCACAGAATAATGGGCGAAATGCAGAACAAATTATATGATGAATATAATGGATGTCGCTGATAAAATGGCGATAATTTTGAAACTGAATGAATTCAGAATTACCGGAATTGGAATCAACTGAGCGGATTGGAGTCGTAGGGGAAGAGTTTTAGAGAGAGAGAGTAATTGAAGATATTTGTGTGGAGTCGTGGAGAAGAGAGAGAGATGAATTGAATTATTATGGAAGTTAAAATAATGAAGATTTAAATCACGATAGTTAAGGGAATGGAGATTTCATCATTTATTACACATCGTTTGATTATTAAACAATAATTAAATCAATACCTGAAGTCTGAATAAAAAACTTCCAAACATGACTTTTGCACTGTCATCTTCAAAAGCCTGGAATTATGTAATTTCCACAATTAATAATACTTTTTAAAACTAATTAAACCACTCAACCTGTAATTAATATGTTCTACACCTATAACCCAAGTTTCATTCCACTCTACTCTACTCTGTATGTGTATGGTTCTTCATCTACTGAGTCGGAATCGCGATAGTTAGTGGAGGAATCCAGAGTGCTGGTGGCAACGAAAGATCTCCGCCACGTTGGACGGAAGTGGGGGGAAGGTAATGGGCATGAGGTGAGGCGGTGGCGCCGGTGAGTGGAGTCCGTCTTTGTCGTCAATTTCGGAAAACAATAAATTGGGCAAGACGAATAATCAACCGTAGCCACTAGTTGTAGGGTTTAATAGAAACCTCATGAGGAAAGTTGGATCCATAGCAAACAAAGATCGAGATCCTTCTCCACACCGCGATGATACTAGGTCGAAATTACTAATTTAAAGCTTTCAATTAATAAACATTGTCTAAATTAGTAAAATAGATCCAAAAAATTCAAATGGCTTAAATTGCTTAATTTTATTTTGTTTTTATAGGCAAGCTTCGATTTTAGCAACCATGCATGCATTCTCTCCAACATCTTTCCTCTTTTGATTGCTCCTCCTTTGGTTTTTCACCTACTTCCAAGTAAATTTTGTACACGTTGTATCTATCGATATATATAAATTTATCTTGACATTAAATAGAATGTAGATTAGCAAATAAATATTTTATTTAATAAACAGATCCGAATAGCTAGAATGGGAATGAGAGTGCAGATTCTTATTATCAAAAAATGATTGAAGAAAATCCTAGCAATTCTCTCTTGTTAGCAAATTATGCCAAGTTCTTGAAAGAGGTTAAATGAGATTTTGCAAAAAGCAGAAGAGTATCGTGGCAGGGCAATTTTGGCCGATCCAAGCGATGGCAGTGTTTTATTACTCTATGCTGATCTAGCATGGCAGACTAAAAAGGATACTACTCGAGCCGAAGCTTATTTTGATCGAGTTGCTAAAACTGGCCCCAATTACTATTAAGTGGAGCCCTCAAATGAGTTGATCAGCTATTATAGCATGAGAATAGAAATCCTTTTAGAACAGAATTTTGGCATGTTATACCTCAAAATTGAACTAACTTAGATGCGAGCAGTGTGCAAATACTATTGCAAATAAATGTTGAAATGATTTGAGGTGTGTGGAAATTGAAGATTGCTTTATATCAGGATGATTTTCTTATCTTACAAGAATTTGATTATAGACGAATTTTTGTCAATGAGAAAATCACCATCATACTATTTTTGTCACTTTTTAAAAAAAAATTTATGTTTGTTACTTTTTTTTTTTTTTTTTGTGCAACTTTTTTTAATTTTTGTCATTTTTTTGAGTGTCACTTTTTGAATTCGCCACCTTTTTAAAATTTCTATCATTTTTTTGAATTTGTCACTTTTTTTAGTATTTACAACTTTTTCTAAATGTTTGTCACTTTTTTTAGTCAACTTCTTGATTTCTATCACTTTCTTTTTTATTGACAAAACATCAATGGCACTTAACTTTTTTTATTGCCAAATATTAATAAAAAGGGTGACACTTAACGTTTAAAAGTGGTAAAAGTTATAATTTTTTATTAAAAAAGTGACATTGTGTCACTTTTTAATATTATACTTTTTTTACTCCCAAAATTTTTTTCATATGATTTTTCAAAAGACCTCTGATTTTAAGGGTATTTGTGTAAGTTGTCCTTTATTTTTGTATTGCAATACAATAAGTTAACTTTTGTGTAGTTTTTTTTTTAAAAAACTTTTGTAACTTTTCTGAACGTTTGTCAATTCTTTTTTTAATTTATGTCACTTTTTCTGTCACCTTTTTTTTGTTGGTGGTAAGAGGTTTTGGTACTGATTTTTGTCCCTGCAAGGAAAAATTCGACTCCAATTGTTACAGAAGGAGGAAGCTCGTGAATTTCGTCAAAAGATTGTCACTTTTTTTTTAATTTGTGTGATTTTTTTTTAAAATTTTCGTTACTTTTTTGAGTTTGTCACTTTTTGAGTGTCACTTTTTTTATTGTATGTTACTTTTTTTAATATTTATAACTTCTTTTAATTTGTGTCACTTTTTTTAGTTTTTTGTCATCTTTTAAGTTTTTGTCACTTTTTTTAAGAAGATAAAAAAAATGAAATAATATATTATATTTTCCTAATATAATCAGCATGTGGAGTGGCTTGAATGTGGTGATTATTTTAAGAACATGATTACTGGTGTTGCACAAATGGATGGTGTTATTTCGGTATTTGTCACTTTTTTTACTTTATGTCACTTTTTTTAAAAAGGTCAAAAAGTGACAATTTTTATAAAAAAAAGTGACGTGTAACTTTTTTTATTTTACACAGTATCTTTTACTTTCTAAAAACTTTTCATATAATTTTTCAAAACAGCCCTAATTTTAAGGTTATTTTTGTAAGTACCCCTTTTTAATTTCATTCCAGTTTAGCCACTAATTGGTTTAGTCCAATTGCAAAGCCCAACTAAGTATAATTTCCTTTCAAAGCCCCCACTTCATTTAAAATAGTGCAATTCAATCATTGAGTCCAATTAATTGTGCACCGGATGTCCTTTAGTTTAATTCAAGCCTTCCAATTTCTAACATGTGGAATTAGTCCCCAAACTTTCATCCAATGACAAATTTATCCTTCTTCCCTTTCTAATTGCTTTGAAACGAGGTCCAAAACTGAAGTAAACAAAAAATAACTCAACTTAAGTAAAATTCAATACTTTGATAATATAAAAGCTTAATAATATGGCACAAATAAGTACACAAAACACACTTATCAAACATCATCAAACTAAAACCTTTGTTCATTCTCGAATAAAATAAAATAAACCTTAGGTATAAAACAAGTTACTATCCTAACAAAATCACGAGTAACAAACTCGATGTTGAACTGTATACCATATGCCTCTAATTCGAATTTAAGGGTCCGTTTGATTGGAAAGGTGAAAAATAGGTGGAAAGAAAATGTTTTACAGGGAATTGAATTATTTAGTAATTATTTTACTTAAAATTGTAATTAATTGTATTTGATCAGTATTATTTTTCACCTGAAAAATGTTGAAATTTTGGTATCCGTTTGACTTCATTTTTTATGGAAATTGTCCATTAAAGTGATAGTTTTTTCTATCATTGAGTCTAAAATTTGTTCTAATTGCCAAAAAAAAAAGTAATTTGAAAAAAAAAATACCGTACCGAATATCATTCGTTTGGCTTTTTTTATATGGAAATTGCCTATAAAAGTGAATTTTTTTTTTACTATTGTGTTTTTTTCCAATCGCCAAAAAAAAAAAGTTGGAAAATCTTTTACCACAAAAAGACAAGAAAATCAATTCCACGATTCCAAGGAAAAAAAGCGCGTGAGGCTCATCCATGAAAAAAATCAAACAGCAAATAAGTGGGAAAATGAAAAATATTTTCCATTTTCCATGGAAAGTCAAAGCCATCAAATAGCCCCTAAGTAAAACTTTAGAAAGATCAAAACAACATAAAGAATAACTTTTTACTAATCCGATGTTTGACTTAGCATGCGCATGAGGGCAAAAACCATTCTGAACCAGTCAAACTGATCAATACAAAAAGATTTACTCTTGTAGTCATTTTTTCCTCACACCTTTTGTGCAAAATCACTCCTTATGTTCTTCTGTCTAATCCCAAGATATTTCTAGCACACGTGGGTTCTTAAGAATCATTATAATGCATTTCTCCGCACAAAGTGATCGGAATTAGATACTTGTAAATCTAGAAAGGGGATGATAAGTCTTTTCAAAGTCACATCTCCAATCTCTAGAGTTCAAATTTCAAAGTCGTTACTGAGCAACTCTCATTTTTTTTTTGACATCTTATGTGCAAAGCTTCTTTCCATTAAATTTTTCTAAACAACCCGTGTAGTGAGCTTTAAGTCGATGACTTTCAAGTCAGATGGTCATAGGGTACCAAGTTTTAAATACCTAGCAGGCTTAATAACTCAAGTCATAAAAGTTACGAAAAGATATATAAGATGTATCACACACACACACACACACATATTTATATATGAGATTCAAATTTTAAAGTGGTTAGTGCCCCTTTTTGACTCTTTAACACAAGTTCATTCAACTAACGTTGAGATCTAAAAACTCTAAATCGTCAAACTTCTATGAACACAAGCACTTACCTTCCCACCATTAAACTGTTTTTTTTAGCAGTTTAGTTTCTACATAAAGGATTTGAGAATTTTATTCAAACCTTGGTCAACAACATCAACAAGTCCACAAAATTAAATTGTGTCCCAACATAAGTAATAAGTCAATGATGGCTATGTGCTCAAATAATCAAGCCTAACATGGATAAGTACTCAAATAAAAGCATAAGTTATGGTGTTGTCCAGTTCTAGCTAAATTTGTACTCAATTCAAACAAATAAACATCATGATAGGCGACAAGTCGTTTAAGCTAACTAGGCATTATTTTTTTTATCCTTTTTTTCTTTTCTTTTTTAGTAAACAGTTATACATACCCTATCTAGTATCATAATACTTATCCACCTCCAAACAAAAATACTACATTGTCTCCAATGTAAAAGCAAAAATAATCAAAATAAAGGAGTAAGGGTCAGAAACTCCACTAAGTAGATGTGGATAAGTAGAAGGATCAAGATGATCCAACTGGTAGTTGTAATGGCAACCACCACTTTTCTTTGCTACTAGATTTTAACTTTTTGTTCCAAGAATTTAAAATAAATATTAATGATAGCATATAAGGTTTAATACTTGTAATGAATTCACATCAAGAAGAAGTCTAATCTTCTAACTTTTAGAAAAAAACTATGTAACAAAGTGTCCCTACAAAAATCCTATAGCTAGGAAAATATAAGTCTTTCAAATTGGTTTGAAGATTTAAATCTATGTGCAACCTTAAGAATGCATATCACATTAATGTATGCTCAAATAATGTTAAGATGTTAACGATAAGCCTAAGTAAATTAAACTTACTAAGTAAATATGCCTAAGTTACTAATCCAAATCTTAAAATACTACCTAAAATATGTTCAAAACAAACCATTTAAATGCACAAGTTCCTCAATTAATGCAACTCCTGAAACTACTTGTAATGTAGTAGTAAATCAAAATAAGTAAAAAGGGATGGAAAAATAGGTTGTCTCCCATTAAGCGCTCGATTTTTTATAGTCTAGAGCTCAACTTTTTGGGCAATATACTCATGGTGGTTCAAGTCGAACTGTTTCACCTTCGCACTCCTTGCAATTTTAAAACTTGCATCATCTTCTAGCTTTTCAAACTTTGAATTCTCAGTTCTTGCTTCTAGCAAGAACTCTTCCAAAATTTTAGTTTATCTTCTGACAATTTTGTTGAATGGATAATTCATCTTCATCAATACAATTACACTTGTCGAGGTCTGATGGTTGTTTGAATGTGTTATGTAATTTAAAAACTTCTCGTTCCTCATCCACTCTCAAAATTAGCTCACATTTTTTCATATCAACCAAAGTTTGACCTGGTGTATAAAATGGTTGCCCCAAAATTATTAGAATATCCCCATCTTTCTATGTCCAAAACAATGATGTTATTGCAACTGGCCAATAAAGGCATCAAATATCTAACAAGAAAAGTTGAGGATATACTCTTCAATGCTAGCAAATTAATATTGAGTTTGGGAGGAAATTTATTTTGTAATATTGCGCTGCTGTCCTATGTTAGTGCCATAGTTTCAAATTCCGGAAGCTTTCTATTTTTTGATATCATGTCCTTCAAAATTTTTCCATAGCTAGCAATTTGCCTTATCGCCTCTATAAACGAGATATTGATGTGGAGTTTCTCCAGCATATATAGAAACTTCTCAAACCATTGGTTTAGCTTGTGTTTCTCTAACCTTTGTGGAAATAGGATGGGAGTTATATATTCTTTGATAGGATTTGCTGCCATAGCTTGCCGATTGTTAGAATTCTCTTTCACATATTTATTAGTTAATTGTTTAGACTCATTCACTTGCTTCTCATTTACTGTATGCACTTTGTTCATGATTTTAACTGGTCTTTTGACTGTAATATGAGGCAATTGTACTCTACTTCTTATTGTGATCGTTTTAATAAATGGATCTTCAATTATTTCATTCTCTAAAATACTTATGGTCATTACCTGCTCTTTGGGATTAGTCTTAGTATTGTTCGACAAGGTACCAGGTGCTCTGCTTGATATAGTAAGTGCCATCTGTCCCATCTGAGTTTCCAGGTTCTTGATTGCAATATTCTAATTTTGAAGGGTTGTCTCAATTCTTCTCTTGAATTGATTGTTTGCCTCTATGTAGTGCTCTGTCTTTTCCATAAATTTGCCAAACACCTCTTCTAGCATAATTCTCTTCTCAGGCTGCTGATACTGATAACTATACACTGCATTGGGATTTTGATTACTCCATGAAAAAATTGAGAGCTTCCTCCAACCAGGGTTTTATGTATCAGAATGTGAGTTATTTTGTAGGTGCTGACCCCTTGTACATAATATACTCATTCTATTTGTTGTGCAATAATTGGACATTCTACTGCATTGTAATCTACCCCTACATTTTTCCCAATTTGGTTGCTTAGATGTATTGCATTAGCTGACTGAGACATGTCTTCCTATGAACAACTTGCTCAAAAGCTCAAATGGCTGTTGTAGTAGCTACTCAAACAACTCCAATGCTTTATCAATTGTCTTCATGGATAAAGAGCCATCGAATGATTAGTCTACCGTGCTTTTGTAGGATGGAAGTATACCTGCATAAAAATATCGGACCTGGAGCTCTTTACTAATGTTGTGATGAGGACACTTTCAAAACATATTTTTAAATCTATTCCAAGCCTCATCAAAGGACTCGGTTTCTTCTTGGTGGAATATGGATATGCCATGCTTCGAATTTGTTGTCTTCATTGGTAGAAAGAATTTTGTGCAAAATGTTTGAGCTAAGTCATTCCAAGTAGTGATATTGGCAATAGGTTGTGAGTCCAACCATTCAAGCACTCTATCCCATAGAGTATGTGAGAATAATCTCAATCCGATAACATCATATAAAACCACTTGATATTTAAAGTGTTGACACATCTCCAAAAATTGAGAGACGTGTGTGTGTGCAGTCGTACCATAGAATTGATGTCCATTCTAGAATAAATGGATAACATTGGTCTTCAACTGAAAGTTCGGCTGCCCAAAGATAGGATATACGTACTAAATTGGCTCTAAATAATTTGTAGAATCATGAAGACCCAAACTAGCATATTTTCTTTATCAACCACTGCCTCTCCATTCACTTGTATAATTGAATTATTCGGTGCATTAGCCATCTCTTGTTGTTGTGCTTCTCTTTGCCTACAATGAAAGGTACGTTATTCATCGTTTCTCGAATTTCGCATAAAATGCTTGAAAGGGAGAAAATAAAGCACTAAAATAAATTTATAAATAAGAAGAAAAAATAAAATCAAAAAGTTCGAATTAGTGCTAAAATAAATTAAATTAAACTTAAATACAATCTCCAGAAGCGACGCCAAAAATTTGTTGTTAAATCTTTTCGATTTAAATTATCGCAAGTGTACGATTCATTAACAAGTAGTAGAATGAATGTACAAGTATCATTCCTATAGAGATTGTATTAGTTCAAATTCGAATTAACTTAACCTCAACCGAAACAATTGAAGTTTGTAATTTTTTATTACTAAATTATAATATAATAATCTACTTATGAATGCAAGACCTAACTTAATTAGAAGTAATACAAGTTTTTATACAAATATGATGATGAAAAGAGTACTAGTATCCCGAATCCCCTAGTATCAATCCCTGAATACTTTGCATATAGCACTTTCTTATAATATGAATGGGTAGAAGTTAACTCCCAAAATGCTTATGGAACCTTCCTAATTAGCTTATTCATTGATCAAGATCTTGAGATTTCCAATTAGCAAGGTGGGTTTAACATTATAAAAATCCTTATGTAAAATGTTTTAAATTCATTCCCCTATATATTCAATACACTTGATCTATACTTAAGCCATAGTACTAAATCCACTAGATTCCGCTAGGTTCTCATTTTATTTCACATAATCTATAAATATTATACCATTTGAGATCAATTGCTCTACGGTATTATGCCTTTGACATATATGCCAAAACTCACAATATTCTTTGTCTTATTAAGCATTGATAACTATCACAATTAATCATACAATAGATACCGATTATCAACAATTTAATAAATTATCCTAGAAATTTAGTATAAGCTTCTTTTTAGCATCATCTAATTAAAGCTCTAATGGATCTTCAAATCATGAGTTATTAGGAGTATTTTCAAGAAACATGCGCATTCTCAATAATAAAACATATTTACTAATGCATTTAAAATTCTTGAATACTATATATCATTGTACCATATGAGTATCTACTATGTTGCAGTTTAAAAATATAATATTCTTCAAATATTGTCTATGTTGTAGTTTAAAATATTGAGTATTCTTCAAATATTGTCTATGTTGCAGTTTAAAATATTGAGTATTCTTCAAATATTCTTGTACTCTTATTTCATATCCAACTAGAGATGTCAAACGGGTCGAGTGGCTCGTCAGCTCGACCGCTCGGCTCGTTAAAATACGAGCAACGAACAGCTCGGACTCATCAAATGATGAGCTCGAGCTCGAGCAGAGCCACTCGCGAGCTCGTGAAAAAATTAAAAAATAAACTTGAAAAAAAATAAAAAAAGCTCGTGGGCTCGCGGCTCAGCTCGGCTCGTAGCTCGCGAGCCACGAGCCAAGCTCGTGGCTTAAAGGGCCGACTCGGCCCATTGACATCTCTATATCCAACACACATTCAACAAATGATTTTTTTTCTAGAGGACATAACTTTTATGAATCATTCTCATGATGAATTTTAGGTATTTTATTGAGAAAGCATATACCAAATTGATAAGTGTAGTTTCTACACTTATTCTAGGTCCTAAACGATGATATTTTATTATTTTTTGGATAAAATACTACTTAATTTGTGTTATATTTCATTTTGTAGGTAAAACTCAATGTTTGATGAAGAATTTGAGAAAAGAGTGCAAAGATAGCGAAAATAGCTCAATTGCATCAAATACAAAGTTCGGGGGACTAAAATGAAAATATTCAAAAGTTACGTCGAACCTCACGATGAATATTTGAGAGTGTTAGACATCATTTGAATGAGGAAAGAAGTGAAAGGGATGAAATATAGCCCAAGTATTATCATATATCAACATCCGATCGAAAAAGTTATGCTTCAGATTTTCAAGCTAACATTGAGACCCAATTTTGGCATAGCAATCTTTCGAATTGGAAATATGATATTTCTATAAGCATTGTATCCTTCGAGTTAGATTTATGATGCACTTTAAAGCACCTCAATCAGATATCGAGAGAGGAAGTTATGATAAAAATACTGAGAGCTATTCAACTGCCAGAAATTAGGTGAGGCGCGCATCCCAAACCCAAAAAGTCTCACCTGAGGCTACCCAAACCTCCAAGGCGCTTGTCCTAGGTTACACTAGGCACGTTCCTCTAGCCAGATCGAAAAAAAAAATTGTTTGCCTTATCTTGGTTTTGTTATTTTTTAGAGTAAGGTTGGAGGGTTGGTATAAAAGAGAATTTTTGTGATTTGTGTGGGAGAGCTGTATTTTGAGAACAAAGAGAGAAGATTACATTGAGGTGGAGAAATTCACCATTTTAGATCGGATTCGAAGGCTTGAAGAGTCAATTTCCAGATTTTCTTCAATTATATATGATTCGGGTGATGACTTCCTTTTATTTTCAGTATAATTTTCATATTAATATGCTAGGCTAAGCTTATTTGTATTGGATGGATGATGAAACTATTTGATTTCTAGTTTTTAATTCAAGACTTGTTATTTTTAGTTGAATTCTTGCATTGTGATTCTATGTACATGTTTTTTCATATTATTTTAATGTTTGCAATCATTAGGGCAATAAATTGCTTATTTATAGTGTTGAAAAACTCAAGATAGGTAGAATACTATAAATAGAACAAATGAAGAATAATATTTGTAAAGTGTGCGATCGTGTGTGATAATCCTATAATTCAATGCATGTTTATCATATGAATGCGGACTAAGAATATGATCGTGTCGTGATCAACATATGTTTATTATATATTGGAAAAGAATAGTAAATAAAAGTGGAATTGTTGATCGTCACGAATGCAAGGATTGAATTAATTATCACAAGTTGAGAATTGAATTCTAGAGTCAATTATCGGAAATCCAATACATTCATCCACATTTGATTTAAAAACCACATTTTTATTACTTTCGTAGTTATAAAACGTAGTTAAATATAAATCAACCATCTTTTATTATTATTGCAAATTTAGATATATCAGATACACTAAAATTGAAACTTATTCCCTGTGTGACGATAACTCACTCATCATAATTATTACTTGTACAATGAATTCGTACACATGTGGGATTATTTTGCAACAAGTTTTTAGCGCCATTGTCGGGAATAACGGATTTAATTTTAGTTTAGTAGTTTATATTAAATTCGAATTTTGTTTTATTTTTTTTTAATTTTTTGTTATTGATTTTGGCTAACCACCTAGATCTCTCTTACTTGATATTCTATCCGGTGTCGTTCATAAATGCATATAAGATTCTGACGCGGCATGGTGAAAAGATTTTTGCAATGAATAATCTTGACATGGACGATGAGGAAGAAGATATTTATTCTGAATTATGCTCTTGGGTGCATTATACCGGTTACTGCATAAATACATGCAATGAACCCTTTATCCTCAAACTCTTGTGGTTTAAACAATATTTAAGATGTCTGAGACTCGCAATTGGCACATCTATTGAAAGCTACGTGCTTGTGGGTGAGTGCATCCCTTCCGACACGTTTGTGGAATTTGGTCCTTCCATGTTGAACGAGGAGATAATTGCAAAATACTACACTGATTTTGCCAAGTTAGATGAAAACAAAATGTGTGTAGGAGATGGCGCATTCTGGATTGAATTTAAAAGGTGGGGATACAATCCACTCAAAAAGTTTGAAAGAAAAGAGTTTATATTGCCCGTGGATTTAAATTGTAAATCAATCATTCAGCCCGATGAGATATCAATTATGGAAGATGAAAACAAAGATGATAAAAGATCAATTACAAAGGAATAAAATGAAGAATATGCAATTAATGAATAAGACATTGACACACATTCTGTCGATTTCATTGATTACCATATCATTGGATTTGTAATTAAGCCCGAAGAGAAGAAAGAAGTCTACGTAGTTGAATTCAAATTGGAGGAGATAGGCATATCATATCACATTGGATAGGAAAATGTATAAATTTGTAGAAGTAATGAAGAGTGGGGCAAAGTCAGAAGAGGCAAACTGAGCAAGGCATCAAAAGCATTTTTCAAAATTCCATGATGCCGAAACAACAAAGTCAAGCTAAAGACATTAAAAAAAGAGCTTATTAGGAGGCAACCCAATGTTTCTTCCATTTTATTTATTATGCTTTCTAGAAATAGGATAATTTAGATTAATTTTTTATTATTCAATTTTAGGGACTCATCATCCATACCATGTTTCCCCTTATGTATTTGATATGTTAGTTGATTTATTAGATATTAGAGCTAAGTAACACTAGTTCCAATTATTTAATATTAATGTTTTATTTGACTGTATTGCGCAAGAACATGATATCACGAAACATTTAAACCAACTAAGACTAAAGAGCTAACGGGAGCAATATGAAGCTAGCCATTGGATTATAAGCCATATGAGGAGAGTTTTTTCTTCATTTTCTTCCCCACCCTATGCAGATTTAGAATTTAAAATATTGAGGACAATATTTAGTTTAAGTTTAGGGGTGGAAAATATGAGTTTTCATTTTTATTTTGTTTTCATTTTTTTTTTGTGTTTGTATCATTCTTATGTTTATTTATTTTGTGTGATTTTATTGCTTTAGATATATAAAAAATTGAAAATTTGAAAAAACTCAAAAATATTTTCTTTTTATGTGCATGTGTGGATTAGTTGGCCTGGCTGACAATGAAAAATATATTGAATCGTTTATTGATCTATGAATGGTGAATAAGTTGCATGCTTAGATTAATTTTTATTTTTTCGTGTGAAATTTGATATATATTGAGCACGTGAATTAAGCTAAGCATTGCGTAGGAATGAGTTGGTTTCATAATTGGATATGTTGAAATAGTAGACCATAGGTGCTAAATCCAAAACCACTAAATTTTACATCATTAGATCAAATTTATAATAGTTTGAGAGATTTCACTGTTGTATGAAGATGTTGAGATAAATGACGATTCCATGTGTGAAATTAAAAATTTTGTGTGGATTATCTAAGGTCAATAGGATGCAATTGGATGAGAATCTCAAGTTAGAGGTCGTTTTACTTAAATAAGTGTTTAATGAGGGACTTTGCACTAATCAAGGTATAAAAAACACGTTTTATTTGAAAATTTCTCTTCGTAGTCCTTATGACTTGCGTTATTAAGCATGTAAGGGTGTTAAAACATGTTGCCCTAAAATCAACTAGCTTGGGAGTCATCAACCTAAAACTTGTTATATGGGTTATTTAGAAAGTTTAAGGGAGAGAGTGATGTAAATAAAAAGAAAAAAAGAGTTAAAAAATTATGAAAAAAAGTTGGTGCACGAAACGGAAGACGCACCAAATACCTTGGTTATGTCTCAAATACTTGTTTGGGAAATTTGACTTTTGATAAGATATTGTTAGCCTAATTAAGTCCTAAAGATTGAAGCAATCAAACTTAATGAAGAATATTTATTTATTGACATATTGACTTGCAATTAGTGAGATTTACCTAAACTAGAGAGGTGGGGATAATATAAAATTCAACATTAGTTCATACACTTGAAAAGAGCGAAAAGAATAAGTTTGGGGGTGTGTGAATCTTACGAGTGATGAAAGAATATATTTGACCATAGAGGGTCGAGAATTGAAACAACTCATGAATTCATAATACTATACTTAATTCTTTACACACACATCGATTCTACATTGGAGAAGTAGATTTTAATATCTGTATTGTGATTTTGAAACTGTGCATAGATTTGATATTATGATTTCAATCCTGAAATAAAAAACCAGGTTAGCTAGCTAAAATTTTTGCTTTACTTGATTGATTGGCCACCAATTAGGTAATTCGTATTGTGTGTTTGTTAGGTTTTAGTTTTGTTTGGGGGTGTGATAAGCATAGTTTCTACACTTATTCTAGGTCCTAAACGATGATATTTTACTATTCTTTGAATAAAATACTACCTAATTTATGTTATATTTCATTTTGTAGGTAAAACTCAATGTTTGATGAAGAATTGGAGAAAAGATGCAAAGATAGCGAAAATGGCTCAATTGCATCAAATACAAAATTCGAGGACTGAAATGCGAATATTCAAAAGTTACGTCAAACATCAATATGAAGATTTGAGAGTGTTAGACATCATTTAGATGAGGAAAGAAGTCAAATGGATGTAATATAGTCCAAGTATTATCACATATCAACATTCGGTCGAAAAAGTTATGTTTTGAATTTTTAGGTTCACATTGATACCCAATTTTGGCATAGCAATCATTCGAATTGGAAAAATGATATTTCTGCATGAATTGTAGCCCTTCGAGTTATATTTTCAATACACTTTGAATCACCTCAATCAGATATCAAAATAGAAAGTTATGACAACAATACTGAGAGCTTTTTAGCTACCGAAAATTAAGCGAGGCGCGAGCCAGCCACAGACCCAAAAAGCCTCGCTTGAGGCTGCCCAAACCTCCCAGGCACGCACCCTAGGTTACACTAGGCCCGTGCCTCAAGCCTAACCGAAAAAAGAAAAAGATTGTTTGCCTTATCTTGTTTTGATAATTTTTAAGGGTAAGGTTGGAGATGGTATAAAAGAGAATTTTCGTGATTTGTGTGGGACAGCCGTATTTTGAGAACAAAGAGAGAAAATTACATTGAGGAGAAATTCACCATTTTGGATCTGATTTCGAATGCTTGAAGAGTTAATTTCCAAATTTTCTTCAATTATATATGATTCGAGCGATGACTTCCTTTTATTTTCTGTGTAATTTTCATATTAATGTGCTAGGCTAAGTTTATCTGTATTGGATGGATAATGAAACTATTTGATTTATAGTTTTTAATTCAATACTTGTTATTTTTAGATGAATTTTTGCATTATGATTCTATATACATGTTTTTTCATATTGTTTTAATGTTTGCGCACTATTAGGGCAATACGTTGCTTATTCGTAGTGTTGGAAAATTCATGATAAGTAGAACACTGTATATAGAACACATAAAGAATAAATATTAGGAATGATATTTGTGAAGTGTGCAATCGTGAGTGATAATCCTATAATTCAATGCATGTTTATCATATAAATGTGGACTAGGAATATGATGATCAACATAGGTTTATTATATCTTGAAAAAGAATAGTAAATAAAAGTGGAATTATCGATCATCAGGAATACAATGATTGAATTAATTATCACAAGTCGAGAATTGAATTCTAGAGTCAATTAGTGGAATCGAAAATCCAATACATTCATCCACATTTGATTTAAAAACCATGTTTTTATTGCTTTCGTAGTTATAGAACGTAGTTAAATGCAAATCAATCATCTTTTATTATTGTTGCGAATTTAGTTATATCGGATATACTAAAATTGACCATTATTCCCTGTGGGGACAATAACTCACTCATCATAATTATTACTTGTACAACGAACTCATACACTTGCGGGATTATTTTGCAACACAAATAACAGACAACGCTACCCCTACAAGTCCTAGGATGTTCTGAACTTCACTTGGGATTAATGTAATATGCAAATGGTAATGTTTACTCCACAAATATTGGGTTTGGCTCGAAACTAGAGTTCCTAAACTCTTTAAAGACAATATCCAATTCATTTTAGAATAATACTCTTATGGAATATCGGTGATGCGGCAACCCATTATCCCTAACATTTCTCTCTCTCCTCTCTCATAAAAATTGAGTTGCATAGTTTTATTATTTCACATAGACTACCACATCATTGATTTTACATCAACATAATGATAAATAACATTATTCTTCATTTTATTCCGACACATACTAGCCAACTTATAAAATGACTAGGAACACAAGCCTCTTGAAAGTCCATTCACATTCATACTTAAAGCAGTAAACTTAAAAAATAAAATGAAAAGTCATTTTCATTCACTTTTTCCTCTTATTATTTAAAGAAATTGCAGCCCTATTTTGTCTATTTTTGTTCGAACTAATTGGGCCATTCAGATTTTACCATAGTAAAAACATAGACCTAGATCAAGCTTATGCTGAACCACATTAGTTGGGTCGCAAAATAGGTTAAGCTAGAAAAAAATGACTCATGGAGCACACACAACTCTTCGACATGCATTCTCTACGTTGGCACATGAGCTACACTTGCCAATGGCTGCTTTCCTATCGGTACATCTTCTAAGTGCCCAAAAACAATGGTTCTTGATCTTTTCCTTTACAAACTAATTTGTAAAAAGAATTGAACAAGCTGAAGAAAAAAATAAAAATAAAAATTGAATAGCTTCTCCTATATGCATATGAAGGAATGTTCTCAGCTTTTTATGACATGTTGGGTTTTGTGACCCAAATCCGGTCCATAATGGGTCTAAGGTTTCGCGTTGTGAAGTATTAGGCTTGAACATGTTAAAATAGGGTCCAAAAAAGGAAAAATGAAGGATTGATAGCGATGGATGGACGTTCAACTCCAGCTCGAGCGAGAGGAACAAAATTAGAACAGCGAGTTCGTCGCCCGCCTGTCGCTGAGCCATCCCTCGAGCGACAGGCTATCGCCCACTTATCGCTCGAGCAACCACATTTTTCTTTCCTTATCTTTCGATTTTACCTTATTTTTGACCTAGTTTCCATAATTTAGGGTTTGTACACATCTCTTATAAATAGTAGACTCTTTATTCAATTTATTAGACCTTAAGTTACAGAAATTATAATCTTTTTCTACATTGATCGTTAATAAAATATTCAGTTCATCTGCCAATTTAATTTTCTTGTTTGTTTTCTTATAAATCTTGTTATTGTTTGTGCAGTCTATATTTCATATCGCGTCATATCCTCTCCTCAAATTCCTAACAAGTGGTATCAGAGCTAAAGCTCAGTAGCTTCGTAGAGTAAGGATTTGATTCGTTCAAGGTTTTTTGTTATCGATGGCTACCATGAAGTATGATATTTCGAAGTTAGATCGCAGTACAAGATTTTTGTTGTGGCAAGTGAAGATGAGAGCTATATCGACGCAAATGAATTTGGATGATGCTTTGCTGAGATTTGATAAGATGCCCACAACTTGGACAATAGAGGAGAAACAATAAAAGGATCGCAAGATACTTTCACGGATTCATCTTCATCTATCTAACAATATTCTTCAAGACGTCTTGAAAGAGAAGACATCAGATGCATTGTGGTTGAAACTTGAGCAATTGTGCATGACTAAAAGTCTGACCTGCAAATCGCATTTGAAGCAGAAGTTTTATTCTCATCACATGGTAAAAGGCAGATTACTGGAAGATCATCTGGACATGTTTAAGAAGATTTTCGTTGATTTGGAGACGATGAAGGTGAAATATGATGAAGAGGACTTGGTCTTAATCCTGTTGTGCTAGCTACTTAGTTCGTTCTCATCGTTTAGGGACACGATTGTGTACAATCGTGACACACTCACCATTAAAGACGTGTATGATGCTTTGTTCTCAAAGGAGAAGATGAAGCATCTGGTTAGAGCTGGTTCTAGAGATGATGAAGCTCTTGTGGTCTGTGGTGATCGGTGAAGAGGAAATTCAAGGGTGGATTTCAGCAATAGGGTATGCTATTACTACAAGAAGAAAGGACACATCAAGAGGGATTGCGAGAAGTTGCCGAGGTAAGGGTAATTCAATTGCAAATCATGGGAGGCAATCAGGGACTTCAGGTGAAGCAACATTGTGCAATTTGTGCTTTAGGGATAAATTTGTGGCTACTACACAGAATGAGCATGTACAATTTAGGGCTTTTTTGGGCCTTATTATTTTTATTTTTTTTGTAGAAAATGTATTATATAATAGTGTTATGATGATTTAACAAAATAATAAAAGGCTTAGCCCTTGTTTGGTTTGTTAAAATCAATTTTTAGTAGATATGAATACAAAAAAATTAATTAGACATTTTAACTTCAATTATAATTTATTTATTTTTACTAAATCAAATAGGGACTTACTTTCTTTAAAGTGAATCTAGATTCACCAATGGTCATCCAATTTTATATTCACTTCGAGTGGATTGTTAATTTTAATTTAAATAGTTAAGTTTTGTGATTTTTGTTAATGTATGAATATGATGAGATACCATGTATTTGATATTAGATTATTTGACAATCAACCATGAATGAATGAAGAGTATAAATAAGTGTTGAGAAGCACAAAATTTTTGAGCATTAAAGTGAAATGAAAAGAGTTATAATGTAAGAGACTTTTTATTAACCACCGAAGATAAACATGTTAAAACTCATGTATCCACGTATGGCATGAAACAAGTATGTTTTTGACTTAGTGTTACCACCTAAAATGAAAATATCTATGGATTCAAAATTTATATAATTCAATGTAATCTTCATTCAAAGTAAGTTTTATTTTCCATTGAAATCCTATAAAATGAAAATCCAACATTATTAAATCACTACATCACCCATCACACGTGCAACGCACGTGAACCGCACGTCGGGTTCTCGCATACTTTAAATTATTTATTTCTTAAACATAAATAATAATTTCAATTAAAAAAGATATTTATTCCAAAACAAGTATATATTTTAAAGTTGTTCATTTTACTATTATTAGCATTTTCGCATTTAAATTATCGGACTTGATTGTCATTAATATGACAAAAAGAATTTTAAGTGAACAGATCTACTGTTATTAGCATTTTCGCATTTTTTGGCTCTTTGCCTTTTAAATCTAAATTAAGAACACGGGGGAAAAGAGTCGAAGAGAACCGCACGTTGGGATCTCGCATACTTTAAATTATTTATTTCTTAAACATAAATAATAATTTGAACTAATAAAGATATTTATTTCCAAAACATATATATTTTAAAGTTGTTCATTTTACTATTATTAGCATTTTCGCATTTACGTACTCTCTCTCTCTCTCTATCTCCACCCCCCCACCCCACCCCCCCACCGCGTCGTCTCTATTTTATTTTTATTTCTTTTTAGGGCCTATTTGATAAGTTAGATTTTCCATGTAAAATTGAATTCATTTTCCATTTTCCACCTTTTGACTTGTCTGATGCGGTTTTTTTTTTTTCCCCTAAAATTACTTTTCCTAGTTTAGGGTCATAAGAGTCATTTTCCTTGATTTTGTGGAAAAGTAATTCCCACCATTTTGGTGGGAAGTGGCTTTCCATGTTTTTTTTTTTTTTTTTTTTTTTACAATTGAAAAAAATTCTAGATACAATGGTAAAAAGAATTATCACTTTTATTGATAATTTTCATGCAAAATAAAGTCAAACGAATTTTATTCGGTATGATATTTTATTTTTTTTTATTTTTTATTTTTGGCAATTAGAACAAATGTTAGATCCAATGGTAAAAAAATTATAATTTTAATGGACAATTTCTATGAATAACAAGTCAAACGAACACCAAACTTTCAACATTTTCCAGGTGGAAAATTATACCAATAAATAATAATTAATTATAATTCCTATAAAATATTTTATTTCTACCCAAATTCCACATTTGCCATCAATAGGACCATTAATGTTGTTTTTTTTTTTTTTTTTGCTCTTTGCCTTTTAAATCTAAATTAAGAATATGGGAAAAAGAGTTGAAATGAACCCCACGTTGGGCCCTTTAAATCTAAATTAAGAATCACTAAAAGAGGCAATAAGTTTGAGTTCTCTTATTATTCATTTTGTAAACATAAATAATGTTTTTTTTGGCTCTTTCCCTTTAAGTCTAAATTAGGAATAAGAACCTCACGTTGGGTTCTCATGTGCTTTAAATTATTTATGTTCGAAGATGTATTCTTTGGTCCCAACAGTATCTCATATAGGAGATCCTTAAGCTACTCAACCTCCTTCCCGATTTTCGATAATGCTACAAACTTGGATTCTATAGTTGAGTATGTTATAAATGTTTGTTTATTTTATTTCCAAGAAACAACCCCTCCTCCAAGAGTAAACACTCAACCTGAAGTGGTTTTATTTTCACATGTGCTAGATATCCAATTAGCATATGTAAATCCTTCCAATACAGCCGAAAATCTTGTATATTGAAGGCATAAGTTCTTGGTTTGCTTTATGTATCCAAGAATTTTCCCAATGATAATTACTCGGATTGTTAGTAAACCTAGTAAGTTTACTTATTGCATAGGCTATGTCTGGTCTTGTGCATTGAACTACATCCATAAGACTACCAATAGCACGTGCATACTCCAATTGAGCAATAACTCTTCCATCATTCTTTATTAGTTTCGAACTTGGATCACTTGAGATACTATATTCTTTCACGTTCAAATGTTTTAACTTGTTAATTTCATTTTCAATATAATGTGATTGACTTAGATGGTAACCCCCACTAGTCTTAGAGACTCTAATACCTAAAATTGTATCTACCTATCCAAGATCCTTTATCTTGAATGTGGAAGATAGAAACATCATTTTTTTATCCCGTCCATGTAATTACTCATAATCAACATGTCGTCAACATATAAGCAAATAAAAATCATATAATCATCACATTCCTTAGAATATAAACATTTATCTACGCTATTGTGTTTGAAACCAAATGATATTATAGTTAAGTCAAACTTCTCATGCCATTTCTTAGGTGCATGTTTCAAACCATTTAATGATTTCACTAACTTGTACCCCTTGTGTTCATTTTTAGGTAGAACAAACTCATCATATTGTTCCATATAGACCTCCTCATCAAGATTCTCATTCAAGAATGCCGTCTTGACATCCATTTGATGAACATGCAAGTCATACATAGAAGCCAACGTAAATAATATCATAATTGATGTTATCATAGCTACCGATCCATAGGTATCAAAGTAGTCGATTCCTTCATTTTTTCGATAACATTTGCCTACTAATCTAGCCTTTAAGGCATTAAGAGAACCATCAACGTTATACTTTCTCTTAAAACCCCATTTACATCATATAGGTTTGGACCCATGTGGTAAATCGACAAGCTCACAAGTGTTATTTGACATTATCGAATCCATTTCATCCTTAATTGCATCTTTCCAAAAGATGCTATCACGAGAAACCATAGCTTCTTTATAAGTTTTAGGGTTGGTTTCCACTTGTAGACCAAAGAGAATTGTTCTTACAACATTCTCCCCATTTCCCTCTACCAAGTAAAAAGAAATAAGTTGAGAATCAATTTCATCTAATCCTAAGGACTTTACAATCCGAGTTATTTTGCTTCTTCGCGGTTTGTTAGACTCATCAACATCTTTAGAAGATGTTTTATTTCGTATTCCACTTGAGCTATGGATATCTTTATGATTTTTTCTCAATTCATTATTCGAAGATAATGAATCTTCAAAGAATTCCACATCACTAGATTCGATAATCACATTGGTCTCCAAGTTCAATAATCTGTAAGATTTGTTCTTGTTAGCATATCCCACAAAGGCACATTTAATGCCTCTTGGACCCAACTTGGTCCTGTTATGGTTCGTGTTCTTGCAACACGCAAGACATTCCCACACTTTGAAGTATCCAATGTTAAGTTTTCTTCATTTCCACAATTCATAAAGAAAAACCTTAGTATATTTTGAAGGAATCCTATTTAATATTCTACATGCACTCAATAAAGCTTCACCCCCACAAGTTAAATGACAACTTTGCATACTTAAGCATCGCATTAATCACTTCGACTAAGGTTTCCTTCAGCTAAACCGTTTTGTTCGAGTGTCCTAGGTGCAGAACATTGGTGAATAATGTCATATTGTTCACAAAACATATTGAAATTACTAGAAAAGTATTCTCCGCCTCTATTACTTCTTAAGTTTTTAATTTTCTTTCCCAAGTGATTTTCAAATTCACTTTTATAAATCTTAAACATATCAAAGGCCTCATATTTATGCTTCATCAAATAAACATAAGTGTATCTAGTGCAATCATCGATAAAGGTAATAAAATACACATTTCCACCTCTTGTTAGCATTCCATTTAATTCACATATGTCAGAATGAATTAATTCTAAGATACTAGAGGTTCTTTTTACACTTAGGTATGGATTTTTAATCATTTTAGCTTCTACACGTGTTTTGCACTTAAATCCATCATTTACATCATAAAAAATCAAATCACATTTCGTAATTCTTTTCACCGTACTTTTACCAATATAACCTAATCTAACATGCCACAATTGATAGCCCAAGAATAACTAATCAAGAGGGAGTGAATTGACTTTTAAATTTTTTTTCGAAGAATTAATCTAAATTCAAACAAATAAAGACTAAATGTATTAATTCAAATAATAAGCACGAATATAAAAGCGACAAGTAAAAAGAATAGAGGATGCAAATGATATAATTGTGGAGGTTCGATCCAAAACAATAATCCACGTCATCCGTTACCAAGCTCTCCGACATGAGCAAGGCATTTTCAATATGTTTATTGACTTATGGTGCAATCCAAGCCTTTACAACGTTTTTCATGACTTACAAATAAGGAGCACCGATCTTTATACAATGTTGAATTTTACGGGACCTCAACACGACCCACACTATTGAGCTTTACGGGACCTCAATATGACCCACGCGGTGACTTACACTAAGGAGTATCGACCCTTATACAATGTTAATCTTTAATGGATTTCAACACGACCCACACTTTATCAAAGCGATTTTACAATGAAATTCCTTTCTTGATAAATAATACAAACAAATTAAGTACTAAGAGAGACTAACACTTTAATGAATAATAATAAATAATAGCTCAAGTGTTAGATGAAAAACTTTGATGAATATGATAGTTAAAAATTAGATTTAATCGATCAAAGTGTTTCAATGAGCAGATGAAGAGATAAATACAATGTAGGTTCAACAATCTTCTCAAGAAATATCTCTCTTAAAATGGATGATTGTAATAAATTAAGTACTAAGAGAGAAATGAGCAACTTTGATGAATGTGGTGATTTTACAAGTTTAGTTCAATTAATCAAAGTTTTAATATGAAGAAGAAAAGTTTATGCAATGTAAGTGTCGAAATCTTCTTCAAAAATATATCTCTCTTTCAATGAATAATTTGAAATAAATTAAGTACTAAGAGATAAATTAGGATGTTTACAAGTTTTATTCAATCAAAGTCTCAATATGAAGAAGTAAAAAAAGTTTATGCAATGTAAGTGTAAATATCTTCTTCGAAAATATATCTCTTTTAAAATTGATATAGATAAATTAAGCACGAAGAGAAATGAAAAACTTTGATAGGAGAAATAATTCAAGAAGTTTGATTCAACAATCAAAGTTTTTGTTATGAAGAAATAAATGAAATGAATGTAAAAATGTAAGTTTAAAAAGGATTTTTCAAATATATTTTTCAAGAAAGCATTCTTATAGTTGTTTTAATGAATGCAAATGCAAAGTGAAGTAGTATTTATAGCAATCAAAACGTAAGAAGAACAGAAATAGGTGATTACTTCCTAAGAGATCTTTAAAGAATCCAAAACATCTACTTCCTAAACATCCTTGGGAAGGTACTTTCTTAATTGAACTTCAAAGGTTGCTGGTGGTTGAAAGAGGTTGGACTACAAGTGCAGGAAGAAAAATGGGAATAGGTGATTCCTGGGTATCCACTTGGAAGAAACGTGTGTAGAAGATTGTGAGTCTGAAAATCACAATGGATCTTAGAAGCTACAAGAGGTAGATCGGGCGATCTAGTAGGTTGGCTAGATAGTATCTACAGTAACAAATCGTGAGTCGGCGTAGGACCCGCCAACCTAGGAATAGATAACAACAATCTCATAATATTGATCCTAGTTTTGTCCCTACATGTTTTCATTGCGGTGAGTTAGAACACACAAGGACTAGGTGTCATCATTTCCTGAACATAAATAGAGACCGAAATTTAAATAGAAATAAGAATCAGGATTATATTGGTCAAATTGACTTTCTTACTAATAAGGTGAGTCAATTGACCAAGTTAATGACACGGATAACCGGAAACATTCATGTCACTAGGCAAGTTTGAGTGAAGAAAAGTGATCTAAAAATTTTGAAATCGATCACAACGCTCTTAAAAGTAAGAGCATTTGCATGTCTAACTAATTATGTATTTATGGTGCATGCTTGTATTTTATCATTATGTGACATTAATTTATGCATGTATCATATTTGTTTATTTGTTTTATAAGTATAAATATTCATGCATATTTTTTTTACTTAGTTCTGTGTGTTTGACATTTTTTTGTGCGTGGTTCATGGTTTTAAAAAAAAATTGAAAATTGAAAAATTAAAAAAATGGGAAATTATTTTTACAGCATAATATGTAATATACTTGGATTTGTTTGTTGTGATCAAATATAGGTTTAATCAATGAGCTGCAACATAGTCATTACTGACTTAGGTTATTATGGAGTACTTAGCATATGTGTCTTCATGTAAAATCAGCATTGCACACACTATGACATTGTTAGTAGGACTCTACCGCATGTGTGAGATTTGAGATGACAGTCACGAGTTAGTAAGGTGACTTTGAACATGAATTGACCTTATTTATTAGACCTAAGCTCAAATTTATCCCGATGCAAAAAAAGAAAGCCCAATATCTTATGATTTTCTTCGAAACCTATTTAACTTGAGCAATTAAGCCTGTGGGGTTTCTCGTAATTTAGTGCATATGATCAACTGACTTGAGTTAACCTGCCTAAAACTCGTTACATGGGTTATTTTAGTCGTTTAATGGAGAATAGCCTACACTTAAGATGTGAAAATTAATTATGAGCTTAAAATATTGAAAAATATGAAAATATATATATATGCAAAAAGTTAGGAGGAGAAAAGAAAATATCAATACAAAATGAGCTTTTATTTAAAGGTCTTAATGTGTTTTAAATGGTTTGACTTTCATAAGTAGGGGTTATTCTTATTTACAATGATAGCATATCTTTTCTCACAAAATTAAGGTGTCCTACTTACAAATGATTAGCGACGCTTTACACACATGGATTACTTATATAATTTACTTCATGTTAACTTGAACTGAGTATGTGAGAAGGTTTACTGCATATTTATTATACTTATGCATACTAACGGTTGCATTTTTGAGTGATTATATGTTAATGTTAAAAGTTTGTTTGTCCCTTCATCATTTGTGACAAAAAGAGGGAGGGAGAATATAAGCACAAAATTTGAGATTTACATTTTATATTTGAGGGGGTTTTTGGGGAGATACATAGATACATTTGTCTACTACATAAAACCACTGAAAGTTTGCAGTAAGGAAGATCATGTGCATTGCATATTAGATGCATAGTTGTTTGAGTTTTGATATTTTGTGATGTTAATATTTCGGTTGGTATTTTGATTGACATTAATGTTACATCTCAAACTAACATGCTTATTTGTGTTTATGAGTTTTTGATTTCATGTATTACGTGCTTTTACACTGGATATTGAGTTTTTATTTTAGGAAAGAAATATACCAAGGAATGCAAGAAGTAAAAGAACTTGAGTACCTTGGGTTGGGTAGTTTAATTTGATAAATTTGATTATTCTACTATCTTGACTTTATTTGTATAGTTTTGTCACAAAATACCAAAGGGGGAGATTGTTAGGTTCAATATTGTAATTGACAATTCTGTGAACAAATAGGACTTAATTGAATATGTGTAAAAGTCAAAGTGTGAGTGCAATTTTGTATAATTGAGTTAGGTTAGGGTTATAGAATGAAAACAAGGAAAACGCAACGCCAGAATTTTGTTAAACTGTCGCCATGACTTGGCTCGAGCGGCAGAAACATAAACATTATCGCCTGCTTTTCGCCTCGCTGTCGCTCTCCTCGCTCGAGCGATTTATACGACCATATCTAATTCATGATTTTGAAGACTTTTACATTGCCCATAACATCTAAGCATCCCCAATTATAAATACAGATGTCTGTAACGAATTTAAGGTGGTTGCTTCATTGTGCTTTCATTGCTTATCACATCTACATTATATCTTGAGAGATCCAAGAACAAATTTATTGGTAAATTCATTCATGTCATTCTTGAGATCCGGCAATCAAGTTTTAGGAAAACATCAAGGTTCGTGAATCCAAAACACCTTATTTTCTTAACACTTTGAGGAAGGTACTATCTTGGTTGGGCATTGGAAGAGGTTGGACTGCAAGTACAGGAAAAACACAAGAATTGAAGATTCTTGGAAGAGACAATTGAAGTCCACTAAGTTTGACTTTACCTGCGAAATTATACAATTAAAAAAGAACAAGTCACTTTTAATTGTGTTTAGATGGTTAATCAAACAATCGAATTATCGTAAGAAAACAATAAATAACACCAATATTGATGACGGAGAAACCTAACTAGGTAAAAATTTCGGAGATCAAGCCAATTACCTCCACTGTAGACAATATAAATTTACAGTAAGATGCTGCATAGCCAACTCCCCTAAACTTCCCGATCTAATTCATGTAACCTCCAAGATCAGTTGAATCCACCAGCTTCCGATCTTCTGCAATTGTCTCATCCAAGTGGAATTCCAAGAACTCCCCATTCTTATGCTTTTGTTGCGCTTGTAGTCCAACTTCTCTCAACCTCCAGTAACCTCTAAAGTTCAACTGAGAAAATACATTCTTAAAGGTGTTTAGGAAGTAGGTGTTTTGGATTCAATAGATTCAATATTTTTTCCCCCAATATGTGGTTTTATCAATATATAAACAAGCTCTTGAATCTTGAAAGAATAATATGAAAGTGTTATAGAGAAGAGGCACATGTAAAAAACTTGGATTTAATTTGTAAAAAAAAAATAAAAAGTTTGGATATTGAGATTGTAATTATTCATTTCTAATTTTGACATTTTTATTGTTTTTTACGTTAAATTTAACGAATCTTGATGATAGAGAATTTTTCGCACTAAAGGTTTCAAATATGGGATTTTCTACGATTTTCAATAAATATGGAATATTTCGCACATGTAAATGTTTTTAGGGGGATTTTCTGCTATTAATCCTTAAGTTAAAAGATTGCAAGGTTGCACGAATCCAATCACATTCAAAGCTTATTACATAAAATAATACTTTGATCAAGAATGATTTTCAATATCATCCCAAACATATAGCAATAATTTCTTAAAAAATAAATAAATTTTGCAACTTTCAAATCTGGGCATGAAGCTGTCATTAAAAAATAAAGGGTAATTGGCTCAATACCTTTCTAATGATTGCTTATTTCGTAAAATATTTTCTTAACCTTCCATTTTGGCGCAAAACCTTCCTAAATCACCGAAACATTAGTGGAAAGCTCCCATTGTTGTATATATTCATTAGTTTAGGCATTAAAAATAGTAAAAAGGGCCTAAGTCAATAAAACTTGTAATGGTATTTTAGTCTCTTTAGATCTTTAGACTTACTTGAGGCACCAAAATGAAGAAATTAAAACTATAATACATGATAATGGGTAAATATTTAGGACAGCAATATATCCTTTTTGAAATATTGTAATTGATCCTCAGCTGTGCAGATGTGGAATGAAAATTGAGATGAAAACTTTGTGAACACAAGCCGACCCAGAAAGAAGATTCTTAACGTACCAACGACGTTTGACCATTGAAATCCAATACCCATTTAATTAAAAATATTTGCATTTTGATTTGAAATTGTTTATTGTATACTGCAGAATGAAGGATATGATTTTTTTTTTTCTCATTGGTCTTTCCAGTTTTGCATTGTTTCAGGTTTCTCAATTGGTACCACAGTAGCCAGAGAGAAAACTCACACAATTCAATCTTTATGTTTGTCTTTCTTTTTACATCTGGAATTCTCGATTTTCATAACTACAAATTTCTCTAAAAAGGAGTATCGTGTTCTAAATTGAAGCTAATCGGCAAATTCATAGTAGTAGTAATTATATACATTTTTAAGAACAAATTCACAAGAAACAAAGAAGGGTACTTAGCAGTTGGACGTAATCAGCCTAAATTCTTCTATCATAGTATGCCATTTGGTGGTTCTTTATGAGCACTAAATTTTCACATTTCATAGTGCTTGGAACGTATTGAAAGGCCTGGGAATTCAATACTTTCATGACTTAGTTCGTGATTTGTGTTCACAAATCATCTACAAGTTGTTGTTTCAAGAATTATATTTTGGTTTGGTTCAATATACAATCCAAGTTTTAAAGACGTAAATATGATACAAACCCACGTTCGTGCACATATTATTCTACCAACACCATAAATTTCTCTTTTATTGATTCTCAGAATATACATAAAATTTAGCAAGAACACCAGTAGCAGCAAATCCATCCGCTAAATCCCATTACAAATCGATCCAAAAACACTTGAAACAGATAGCTAAATCCCCACAGAAAAGGGAGGGGGGTGGAGAGGAGAGCAAAGAATTTACATGTATTGAATCCTTCAGGGTAGGTTCAATTCAAGCTCTGAATTCAAAATTAAATAATTAAAGTAATTTAACTAGTGGTGTTATTTATACAATTCAGAATCCTACGACAAGCATACCTCAAACGAGGATACATCCTGCCAGTATAAGCACTTGACTCTCTCCACAAATCCTTCATCGTCTCAAGAAATAGATTCAAGCTTCTGATTGGAGGGATGTAAAGAATTAAAGGGACTGAAGAAAACGCCACTGTGAAGAACAACTCAAACATATCAACCAATTGGAACTGAAGACTGTACAAAGATGATCAATCAACGAAACGAGTGTTACGGATTTTTCCTAAATTTGTAGACGACCGAGAATTGACAGAGAGTGGATTCGTATTGGAATTTTAATTCTCTGGCTGACTTTATCCAATTACCACAATTATATATAGGCTAACAAACCTTGGAGGTCACACAGCTTTAAGGAATTTTCATTTTAGTCACTATACTATAAATTGTAGCATCATAACCACCAACATTTATTTTATATTTCAAATTACTCGTCACATATTTGTAACATCCAGACCCATAAAAAGGTGTGCTCCTCGATTACAAGTCAACAATTGTTCAAAGCAATGTGTTTTTTTCTTTCCCTTTTTAAGTACATATTTCATCCCTTATTTTTGTTTTTAAAATACATTTTGTTGAAGAGAATTTTTGGAAAATATGTTTAAAAAAAATTATAACTTTATACGAAACAATTATCTTATTGAAAATATTCGTGTTTGAAAATAAGTTTCGAAAAAATAAATTTTGAAAAAATAATTTATGACATCGGCTATTTATTCGTTTTCTTGAGTAACTTTGGTAAAGAAGAACTAATGTTTTCTCATTATATTTTGAAATTCTTTTTTCCAGGAATTAAAATTCCCGCATTTACACAAGCACAATATTTACACGAAAATTCACTTTTTCTTAGAAGTTCAATTTATTGAACCAAATAAATTAAAAAACAAAAGAAGGGTCCACATATATAAATAATAAAGTGTTTATTTTTCTTATTCTGTCATTTCATGACACGAAAAGTCAAACGTTAAAAGTAACAAAAAGAGAGAAAAGAGGAAACATAGTAATGTGACAACTTTTTTTTTTCTTTTGCCAATAATTGTTCAAAATTTGAATTTTAGCAATAAAATTATATGTTGGTCTAATTTTATCGAAAAAAAGAACCCTTTTTTATATATGGAACAAACAGTGAGAGAAGAAAAAAAATATTGAGTTTAATTTCCAAAAACATTTTTTTTTTTTTTTTTTTTTTTGTATTTAAGTGAATAAAAATAAGATTAGTATGATGATTTTTTCCCCCCTGTTTGGAATGTTCAGGGACCTTCTCAATCAATAAATAGTTGTACGGATCCAATTTGTCCACTTGTCGGAAAGGGATTATCACAAGAAACCAAATTTGCCACCTAGATATTAAAAGAAAAGGGAAATTGCAGCCATGGTACCAAATCTTTATTTTTTTGCATATTTTACCCAAACCTTTCATTTGTACCATTCACGGTACCAAACCTTCAAAAAATTCGCAGCTCAAGTCAAATGGATGGAAACTGTTACTTTGACTGTTAAGTGTTAATTGACTCCAAAATATTATTTTGACCCCTTGGAACCGAACTGTCACCAGTAAACCCATAAAAGGGCTCAATCTTAGGTACCTAGCGATGGTAAACCTACATTTAGTCGAATGCACTTCCAAATAGAAAATTTATCCATCAGCCTACGGTTGAGATCGTCATTAAGTGTAATTAGAAGACATGCGATTTTAGGCTTTACCTTAGATCTAGAAGTTCTCCAACACGGGGTTTTTAGTGGCTTGAGCATAACTTCTTTGTGCTTTCATTGCTCCCTCACTAACACAGGTCTCCAATTATGAATCTCTCTTACAAGAGGTCTAGGATTTGGAACATTGGTCAATGTATGCAACGGCTCCTTGTACTGGCTTCATTCTTAGATCTCGTCCTCTCGTACCCAAGTAAGATGGCTTTCGACTTTCAAATGCTTCACACACACTTCCCTACTAGCTTCATAGCCTCTCCATTTTGAGTACCTCAAAGTATTCATCCTTATTATGATCCCTGATGCGATGGATTTTACACAACTTAATTTCGGAGCTTTAGGGAATGGATGATGTGTATCGCCAATAGCGAAGGAGCTATCGTATTAATTATGCTATGCTCAAATTCAATTAAAAATACATGCGGAGTGATAATTGCGTTTTGCGTACTTATTTAGGCCACAAAACATGGACAATTGTTGATAGATATGTTGAAATATGACTTAATTTTATAAAATTTGTATTTGTAAGACTACATTGATGGATGAAATGAGAAATATACGAAAACGAGCGAAAAAAGAACCAAAATGAAGTAAATGAAAGTTCGAGGATCAAAATGCAATTATTCAAAAGCTGACCCGAATGAAGAATTGAGCATGGAACTGCGCTAAGCAACAAAGTGTTAGTATCATGGAATGCGATAAGAAGGAAGAGAGGAAGCAATACCAAAAATTAGATGAAACAAAACTTGAGGACCAAACTCCAGAAAATTGAAGTTTATTAACACTATGTGGTCACATAGTGTTAACACCTATGCGATCGCATAGGTGTCTTTAGGGAAATCCAAGGCACAATTTTGTTAAGCTATGCGGTCGCATAGTACAAAAATTGTGCGAAAATTTTGGTTTCCTATTTTAGTTAAACTGCCTATGGAAACAAGATCGGAGGCCAAGTATTTAACTCTAAAAAATCCTAGAACGAGGGTTACGCAATTTTAGAGAGAAAAAAGACATTGAAGAGCAAGGAAGAACACATAGACGAGAAATTTCTCATGTCAAGAATCAAGATTTCAAGTTTTCAATTCAAAAATTGAGTGATATCTTTTCCTAAATACTTTTCTCGTTATTTTATTTTATCTATGCTATGCTAGATTTTCATTGTATTAGGAGAACAATGACCCTTGCAATATGAACTTTTAATTCTTTATTTTGCAATTTTGATTCTAAAACACGAATATTGAATGTTGAATGACTTATATACAATTTAATTTCTCCATAATTAAATGCATGTGATTATGTGAGTTTGAGTGATCTATTTCATGCATTCGAAAGAATGAAAATAGATTCAACAATATATTAATTATCGTAGGGTCCGATAGATGATAGAAATATAATGCTATGCCCTGCGTGAATCTTTAAGTGTTTACAAAATTTCATGCATTCTTGGATATTTGCATTTGTCATAAAAATATAGTCAAATGGTATGCGATAATAGATTCAATTCTACTCTACTCGAGAGAGATTATTAATAGGTTAGGAACATTGATTCTTCAACTAATTAGTCGTGTTGTCAAATTGTGAAATAAAAGTTAAAAGTAAACTTGATTGGTGATTCGGGATCCTAGTGCACTTTTCATATATTAATTTCTTCAAGTATTTGCATTCAAACCTTAAATTGCATTTAGTTTGCTTACACTCATATAAATTTGCATATGTGGTATAATTTAGACAATTTCACGTTTTACTCATATCTTTGAAATACTTGGTTTTGGTTAAAGTCGAGATATATAAAATTTAAACTAACTCAATCTCTGTGGGAACGACATTCAAACTTAAAAATTCATTTTATTACTTGAACGATCTGTACACTTGCGGTAATCAAAGTCGAACATATTTACGGCGTGTCACGGACAAACCCTCCTTCCAATCTAAATTTTTTTACTTCTTAAAAGTTTTATTATTTGAATTTGTTTTTCAATGGATGCTATATTTTATGCTACGGTTATCCATTTGGAGCAATTCAAAAATTTGTTAGAAGCTTGCAACACGACCATGATAAATATGTTATGGACAATGCTTAAATATCGAAAATTATCTTGCTAAATTATTGAATGCAAAATCATGATTATTAATTTTTCTTTTCAATTTTTTTTTCCTAATTGACATCAGTGTAAAAATTTATGAATTTTAAACCAAGATTATTAAGTTCATTTCTTGTGGGCTTTTTCGACATGTTATTATGACCAGTCGTTTATTAACTTTAAATTTCGAAAGATGTATTTCGAACTTTGTCATGAATTCTTCGAAAAGTTAACACCATACGAGTAAAGAAGCATAGCCCTTTAAAAAGTCAAATGAGGCAACACAAAAGCACGAATTAAAAGAAAAGAATATATAATTTGTTTTCCTTCGAAAAAGTGACATGTACATATACTTTGAACTCCAAAACTTTGATGTTTAATTTAGCTTATGTAAAAAAATAAGGATACGCCAGTTATTTTATTGATATGATTGCATACAAATGATAATAATGCACCGTTTTTGCAAGAACTTAAAGCAACAATACCAAAAAGTTTTATAGTGTAATCATACTAAAAAATGGCATGATACTTTTTAACGGTTAACTCCTTCAAAATAAAGTGACATTCACTAGGGCCGGACCTGTATTTCGCGGGGTCTAAGACAAATTTCAAAATTTGGACCCCTAAGTCATAGTAAGCAATTCTCTTTTTTATTTTTTTATTTTTAAAAAAGAGTCTTACGGAACTAAACTTGTTAACTTAAATTTAACAATAAAGCAACAAATAAAACTAAAATATTCAAAATATTTATTTTGCAATCAAATAACAATGTGAAGATGTTCTAACCGATCACGTAAATATAACTCGTCTTGCATTTTTGAGACAAAAATATCAATCAAATTCATACTTAATTATGCCCAATCCAGATAAGTAATAATACATATTCGATCATCATATCACATGTTCAATTTATAAAATCTCATAACTAGTAGTCTAATATATGCAGAATTGCAGATTTATAAAATCTCATTTCAAACTTCAACCCCTATCATCCTTAATCATCCATTATCCAATATCCATACTTAAATTCTCAATCACAAAACAATATACAGTAAACTAATAAAGCTGGAAACAAGAAACATACCCGGATACGGGATACCCCTCAAGGCTCAAGAAAATTGATTATTCCTTACTCCATAGGCTTCACAGCTCCACCTTCTGTAAATTGAAGATTCTTAGATTCAAATTATTCGATCAAATTCAATGGTTAATCGAGATTCGAGGAGAAGAACTGAATACAATAATACAATGGTTAATCGAGATCAAATTCAATGGTTATCACAATATTTTCTTATTTGAACTGTGGTTCTAAAAATCAACTGATAAGTAGAGATTTTCATTTCATTTGAACTTACACTGTCGATCAAATGTGCCATTTGGGGCTGCTTGTTCTACTTCCTAAAGCTGAGGGATCGATCGTTGCTTTGTTCCTGCGAGTTATAGACAATGTGAAATTAGTTTTCAGATTTTCACTTGTCATCAAATAGCTGTATTGTGTTAATTAACTCCTTGTACCCAGGGGCGGATCAAGCACCCGGCGAACCGGGGCGGCCGCCCGTGCTGGACTCGTCTAGAAAAAATTAAAGGAGGATTGTTCAATATATATATATATATATAAATGTTACAAGATAAGCAATGTTGCTCAATTGGTTGGTTGCTTACCTTCCATGCGTGCAGATTGGGGTTCGAGTCCTGTCATTCCCTTTTTCTAATGTTTTGGCAAGTAATAAATAAATAAAAAATGTGTCAATTAATCAATAACATATTTTTAGCAGGAATCTCACTCAATAAACATTGTAGCTCATATGGTGGAGTATCCACTCTTCATGCTAGGTGATAGGGGTTCAATTCCTTTCACTTATCCTTTTTTTTTTAATGTTTTGATAAATAATAAATAATAAAAACAAATTAAATTGAAAGCCTAAACAATTATATATTATTAGTTTTCAATTCCGAAATATCCTTTTAAAAAATTTATTGACTCAAAATATTATTTCATAATATGTACTTTTAGTATTAGATTTTATCAATTTATTTTGTAAAATTAAATTTGGACAATTTAAGTACTTTTTTTTTCTCTTTCAAGAGTTGGAAAAACATTAAGTCAAATAGTTCTAGTTCTAAAAATTATTTTTTAAAAAAATTTACATAAACTTCGTCTAAACTCGTGTTTTTCTTTTCCGTTTAATCATGTTTTAAGTATAAACTTCGTCCTGTCTCTTTTAAATTCGTAAAAACTTGAAACTATCATCCGTATACGATTGACAAATATATATATTTTTTAATTATATTGGGTTGTATTGAATTATATTTTAATATGTATATTACTTTTGCGCTTTAGTGGATTTATATATTGATTTAATTAAATATTAATAAACAATCTCGCTACTATGGTCAATTGACCGCCCTAGCTGACTCAATATCCTGGATTCGCCCCTGCTTGTACCTTCTATTTTCAGATCGAGGCGTTGCATTATATTTTGACAAACCATATTAAGCCTCCTACAGATGATAACAAGAATCAATCTTAGCATGCTTAAAACAATTTTCTACTCAAACAGGCTGAAGAAAAAACATTCTGTGTAACAGAGCTACATAAATTGAGAGGTACCCCAATCGGAGTCTTCAGAGGAGTCGTACAATCTTTTTGCATCTTAGATGGAACTGGAGGAACACCTGAACTTTCGGTTCTTTCGTTCGAAATAATCGGGACTTACGGGCACACGGTGGATGGGAAGACTCTGCGCAGAGAGGAAACTTAGGCGCAGGGAAAGGTTGAACCGCTGAAGGTGGAGGCGTGGCGTGGAGCAGTGGAGGAAATAGGAAATTCAGGTGAAGGAAACTCAGGGAAGGGCTCAACTCAGAAGGTGGATGCGTGATTCGCGTGAAGACTAGACCCACTCTCTATAATTAAATGCATTCAAAAAGCTTCAATTTTCAATATAGGAAATCAATAAAAGAATATAAATAAAAGCTAATTAAAATAAAAGATAAAGAAAAATAATAAATATTTGTTGGGAGTAGTAAAATTAAGTGTTAAATATAAAGAGCTTGTTGGACTACTTCAAAATTTAAACTTTTTAAATTTATAGATGTTATACAAATGATAGAATATACTCTTTGAAAATAGAGAAAAAGATGATGTAAGAAGATATTTGTCAGCCATCCACTCAATCTAGCCGCCTTATCACTTTCTAAATCGGTAATTCTTCAATTTTTGAATTTTCTTCCAGCTCCAATATTGACATTCTCTTTGACCATGTAGGAGACCAATTTCAATTTCCTTATTGACTTCTAACGCGTTACTGTAAATTTGGCAAAATCAAAATGAAGCAAAAAGGGTTCTAAGAATTCAATTTGGGTTTGTTGACCTCAAAATAACGATCAACAAATTCTTTTTAACTTAATTAAGATTTTCTCCTCCTAAATTCATTGATTCAATGTTCAAGGAGTAAGAAGAGAAATGACCTTTTTAAAGAAGGATACTCGAATTTGCATGTCTTTCTCGATTTTCATCTATGCATATTTATAGATTTCTAATGAGATCTTGATGGTAATTAAGTCATCTTTGCTAATGACACATAACTCACTTTTAACTAAATTTGTTATCCTTCCGTATTATTCGCCAATCTAGTCCTCGTATATTCTCTCTCTCTCTCTCTCCCTTTTTTTTTTTTTTTTTGTGTTTATGTTCAAGGTCGCTTATGAGACTCCCGGGCTATTAATACTTACTGGCCATTGTCCTGAATTCGGATATAATTCTCGGCCTCCTTTAGATAGAATGCTCGCTCACTCACACATGAGGCATCGTTATGAGCCTTCGTAAATTTTCGTTGGTGTTAAGGGATATATATCACACATCAATAAATGATGTTGACACAAATCAATTAATAAAGATCTTGGGCTACTCCTCTTAATAAGGTTGACTTTTTAAGATGGACCCCCAAATCTTAACATGGTATCAGAGCTCATTATACTCCAACGAGCGATTCGATCACGTTAAGACTCTAAAATGAGTACATGAATTTCAAGATTGGTCTGCTCAAATGAGCCACCATCTTGTGGGGACGTGTTAAGGGATATATATCCCACATCGATAAATAATGTTGACACAGATCAATTAATAAAGATGGACCCCCAAATTTAACCGTTGGTAACAAGGTTCAAATATCAATCTTGGATTTATTAATCAAATGTGTATGATGTCGAAATGCTAATAACCTGGAAAGTAAGACGAATATTCTTAAAAGTCTTGAGTCAACAAAAGAAAAATCAAGCCTTACGGTGTAAAAACGAACAGAATTATTGAAATTTCGTGCTACTAATCCACTTACCGACGCAACATAGAGAATTCCAACTTGGCTTCTCATTCAGAAGTTCCCTGTGTATATATATCTCTATTTCTTGGGCTTATGATATACTAAAATTTGCAGTCAGAGAGAGAGAGAGAAGGAAACTACAGAATGGGAAAGTTCAATACAATTGTAATGCTTTTTTCATTGATCATGGCCATGTTCGGAGCCTTTGCCGATGCCCAAATGAACATGCTAGAAGAAGAAGGGTTAAGAA
>CM032633.1:11444497-11526310 GCA_019097785.1 Fraxinus excelsior | reverse complement strand
ATGAAATAGAAACTCGTGATTACATTCACCAAATGATAACTTATATCACTACATATTAAAAGAGCCAATACATTGGCGAGACACGTGTCATGATTTACCGTTGTCGTAATTCAATTTTTTATTTTTTATTTTTGGCTTCTTCCACCATTCTTTCACGCAACGGCCATACTTCTTCCTTTCCCACACAACTACACCATACATACTGCCATTGTTAAGCTTCCAATCGTGGCTCCCTCCGGCCAACAATCAAACGGCCTCACCCATTGAAAATTAGCGCCGCCGGCCGCCTTCACCTCCTTCCAGAAATCATGTTCTACCCGAATAGTCTATAGGAACTCCGTAAATTCGTCTTCCCGTTCTGATCTGAACTCACCATTTTGGAAGAGAATTTTTCTCACTCGCAATTTACCTTCTCCTCACGCTGGACTCTGATTACTCATTGACTTTTTGGAATTTGGGTTCTGATGCCTTAGTTTCATGCCACCAAATTTAGAGGAAATATTTACTGTGTGATATGAATTTGATGATGTTTATTGATGAATTTCATGAAGTGATATTAATCACAAAATCAAGAATTACATCCTCAATGGTGCAATGACACATTGACAAAATCAAGATTGTGTGAAATTTACTGAAATTTGAAAAAAAAAAAATCTACGTCAGAGGCATGCTGGATGGAGACACACACACACGGTGTGCGCAATGGAAGTTTTTTTTACACATCGTAAAACTATCACAAACAAATTATATAATATTTGATTTAAAACAAAAGAATTCAAAATCACCACTGATTGCCTCCGTGCGCAACGGAGGCATGAGCCAAAAACCTCCGTGCGCAATGTCCCCGTGTGCGAACGAGGCACGAGCTGTGCCTCCGTTGGCAGAAAAACACCATCTAATTTTTTTTATCCTGATAAAATTAAAAATTAATATCTTTACAACTTTTTTTTTATTTTTTATTTGATTTTGATTGAAATCACTACAGAAGTCGAGGTAGATAGTATACTCCTTTCTTCACGGAGAGACTCGTATTCCATTTTTCATGGAGAGACTGATAGTCCATTTTTCACGGACAGACTGGTAGTTAAAGCTGGAGAGTCACTCAAAGTTCCACCTGAATTCGCTCAAAGATGTAGTTAATACTTGCCACCCCAATCTTTTTGGATCTCCAAGAGGCAATTCAAGAATTTTGCAGACTACTGTTTATTCTCTCGTCTCCTGTGATGCATAACTTCTATGGTGCAGATTCAGATATGATTATCTTGGTCGCATGATCGAGAGATGGATGGTAGACCTGGTTATCCTGATTAAAGACCCCATGGTTGTTGCCTTATTTTACGTGGTGGCTTTTTCTGTGGTGTTTAAGATGGTATATTTTTTGTGGCAAATGTGCACTGACATCTTTAGTGTGCTTAAGCTTTATCAGATGTTTGATTTTTCTGATAGCATTGTGTGGCAAAGTAAATGATTAAAGGTAGCAAGATCTTTACCTCCTCTTACTTGTGTACTTGATTTTTCTGATAGCATTGTTCTGTTTTCTGTTATGTAGTGTTGTGTTGTTTACTGTTATTATGTCTACTGAAAGCATTGGGAAGGACCCAAAATTGGATGCTGAAAATTTTGGGATTTTGGCTACACATCTGATTAGTATGAATAAAATTGAGGAGGCTTGTGATGAAGTAAAGGAAATGGAGAACAGGGGTTTGAAAATGGGTTATCAATTGAAGAATTTCTATGAAGTGATAAGTTTCGTTGATAAGAAAGGGAAAAAATGTTTATTTTACCGTATTGCTGATAATTTCCAAGTGTCTTCTCAAAACATAGCAAATTGTAGTTTTAGAAGCAGAAGCAGATTAATGCCATAAGCATAACCATCGCAGCTCTAAAAGTTCTCCTTAAATCCTTTTGCAATGTTTCCAATATTGTTTCAATTTGTTGAGAGTCAGCACCTTGGTCCCTATGTTAGCAGGGTTGCACCATATTTGTTTGTAAGAACTTGTTTTACCATGAGCATATGATGTATAAGATAGATGTTCTTTTATTTATTGCAAGGAGTCCATTAAACTAAATTGAAATGGAGAGAGCATTCACTAATTCCTCAATGAAATACGAATCCTTTCAATGCTACAGCAAAGTAACTTTATTGAGACACAGATGACATCTCTGTTATTAAGGATTATCTAAGGTACTTTTATGTTGCATAATTTCAATTTGTTTGGACATAGGCTTTGGCCTCGAGGTGAACCTCACTCAGGGCTTTCATCAAGGGCCTGCCATTTGTCTGAGTCTAGCACGTTCCAATTATTGAGGCGTGCTGATTGAAGTGTGCTCCTGTTTGTCTTGCCTGTCTATCCATTATTCTCCTGCATTAATCTTTCTTCTTTGTTGTTGATTATAATGAACACGAAGCTGTAATCAAAATGATAATTTATAACTTGTATTACCAATGCATATATTTTACTTCGTTTATGATTAATTTGATGCGAAAGTGTATACAGGTGGAAATGAAAGTTCTAAGCAGAGCAGAAGTGAGAAGAAGAGTTGTAAATGTAACGATCCAAATTTTAAGAATTTAAATCGTTACTCTTCTTGTTTTTATTTTTACTGAAAGACAAATAATTACTTACAAAGTTATGAAGGGTTGATATATATTCCTTATTTATGAAAATGAAAGGGATAAAGATCATATCGTGAACCAACAGCAAAGTGATGGGAATGAAAGTCCAAAAAAAAAAAAAATGATTTCTGACACAACTCACAATTGATTTGACCCAATTAATTACATTGACTAGACCAACTTAACCCATTTCATATATGGAACTCGATAGACGGATGATACATACGTGTCATAAATTTCCAAATTCATGGGAATTCCAAATAAATGCAAAAAACAAAATCATGCGTATCACCATTATTGAATAAATAATAAATTACCGAATTTACCAATATAATCCAACATAAACCAAATTTACAACCAAATAATCATATCTCATAATTTTAAATGAAAGAAACATAGAATAATAAGACTAAAGTTGATGATGGAATAAAATTTAGTTACGTTACATCGGATTCGATTTATTAATTCCAGTAGATCTTGGCACAACGAAATCACCTCATCGCCCGCCAACCAACGACCCGATCTAATCTGTGAGGAATAGGGAGAGGGGTGAGTACATGAGAATACTCAATAGGAACAAAAAAATATGGTGCAATCTCGAATAACACTTTTAGAACATACGTCAGAAAAATCATACCGTCATCATATCTTTAGAGATCCGATAAGAGCTCATAACATATCATAACATAACATTTGTACCGAAATGACCATAACATCATAACATAAAACATCACATCATAACTTTAACTTTCATAAGTATAAAATTCATCAGTATGAATAAAAGATTTAAACGTGATAAAATCAACTGCACCTCTTTTCCTACCTTGTTAGATTAAAAATTCTTGAACGATAAAAACCTAAAAATCACGTTTATTCTTCTGTCTCAATCTGTGTACCGTGCAAAATATACAATTCGTGTGTTTCTTCTATCAACTCAAGCATATGGGCAGGGGCGAATCCAGGGCTCGAGTTCAGTTAGGGCGGATCGCGAACATTGAACGCTTACTGTCAACGGTCAACTTCCGTGATAACGGTGTTGTTTATTAATATTTAATTAAATGATATTCAAAAAATCATCCGGACTAGAATTAGAAGAACTAAATACACCACTAGAACTAGAACTAGAACTAGGTACCAACTTCCATTTCGGATGAAAAAATCGTTATATAATCTATAAAATGTTCTAATTTATTTTTCAATCAAACATGCAATATATATTAACAAAATGTCAATATTCAGTTTACAATTAAAGTTAATTAAACAACGATTATTATATTAACAAAGTTGAAATTATTTACTACTTATATCAATTTTATGTGCTCATGTGATTTCACTTTTCCGCAATCGATTTTTTTGTGAAAGAAAAGTGGAACTTTCTATTAATTAAATAAGTTTTGTTGAAAGTCTCCTCATGACACTAAGGCCAATTTTTTTACAAATTCATTCGTCATTAATTCACCAAACTCTCAAATAAATTGATTAGAGAAAAAAAAATCAAGAAGAGGGACAATCACCAGTTAAAATGTTTCTATTTGCATTAAAACCGGTAAAATGAACATATATTATTTTGTTTCATTGAGTGTCATAAATTAGTGCTTGCCATGATGGTAAACCTATCAATATACTTTAGCAAATGCCACAGGTTCAAATCCACTTTGCACTTGTTTTTGGTAAAAATTGTTTCCAAAAATTACAACATATTGGGCATTAGAAGGTTTCGAACTCGAGACCTCTGATTTAAAAAAGAAAGCGTCAGCCAACTGAGCTATCAAGGATGATTGTAAATAAGATGAAATATCAAATATATAATATAGATCTTTTATCTATTCTCAACAAAAAAAAAAAATTCTTCCCGGCGAATCCAGCTAGGGCGGCCGCCCTAGCTGGCCACCCCCTAGATCCGCCCCTGCATGTGGGTACATATGCAAGCATAGTGGGGAAATGTGTGAGGAAGTGGGTGCCGTGTTGGAGTGGGTAAGGATCTCAAAATATAAATTTTGACTAAATCTTCAACTAACCTTATTGTGGGGGCATTATTAAAAATGGCCCGTTGACTTTTAAAATTTTTGATTTTCGTTAAAAAGTCAATTTTACCCTTAATGAAATAGGCATTATATTGCAAAATTAGTCCTCATACTTAGAATAGTTTTATTTTTTCTGTTTTTATTCTTCTTTACTATATATTTCATCCGAATCTGATTTTTCTTCAAAAATTTCTTCATCAGTTTCTATTTCTTCAAATTTGACTTCTTCACATTCATCTCTAATTTGTTCAAAATCGGTAATTAGTACTCTAACTTTCTTTTTTGGACATTCAGTGCTTATATGTCCTTCTTCATTACAATTCCAACATTTACATCGTTTTTTATCTAATGGTTTTTTATTATAAGATTTATATTTTCTTTTGAAATATTTCCTTTTTGGTTTAAAATATTTCTTTTTAAACTTTTTATATTTTTTATATTTTTTATGTTTTATTTTTCTTTTTCCTTTTCTATAATCATAACATCCCCAATTTCCTGGTACTTCAGTGTCTTGACAACAAATTCTATCTTGTACAAATCCTGATTGTCTATAAACCATTTGATTGCTACATATTAAACTTATTTCATCTTTTATAGTTCTTATTATAAGTCCTAAAGTATAAGCTTCTACATTTCTTCCAATTTGTCTTTCTCTAATTTTATTTTGAAAATAATTATTCCATGGTGGTGGTAATTTTCTAATAAAAACATCTTTATAATAATCTTTATCTACTCTATTTCCATACATTATATAATAATATTTACTATATTCACAGCAATATTCATTAAAATAACACATATTACAAATTTGTAAATGTTCTATTCTATTCTTAGCATCTTCTATTTCTTCTGCTTTAGCTTTAGTGCTTTCATTTACCCCATCTTCTCCTACAAATTCTCTATAAATTCTTGTAGCAACTCTATTTATTCCTTCATTTATTGTAATTCCAAATACTGCTTCAATACTATCTTTCTAAATTCCTTTTGTTGTATCTTCTAATCCTCCATACTAATTAACTACATTTCCTTTGAAAGTTGCTAATAAATATTCAGTTCTATTTTTATTATCTGTATTACTTCGATTATAATTAAAGTGTGTTGTCATATTAGTACTCCATTCATTAATAGTTTTTCTAACATCTAATTCACAATCTAAATATAAATATGATCATGTAATTTTCATTTGTCCAGATTCTCTTAATACTGATTTAAATTGATCTCTATACATCTTATCTTTTCTAATTTTAAAATCAAGTTTAGTATTAACATATCTTCTAGGATCTATTTCAACTTCATATCTAGCTGTACTACTTTGTCCAGCTTCTCCAAAGTCTTCTTATTTAATTCCTCGTGGTCCTCATGTTCTTCCAACCATATGATTTTTAGTTATTTCTTCACAAATTTTTAAATCTTCTAAGTCGAATATTAGGTTTTCCATTTCTTCATTCATTATTCTTTAATAATTAATTTTTCTTCTCTTTTTTCTTCTTTTTTGGTAAGATTTTCTTCTTGTTTTCTAAGATCGATTAATAATCTTTCTATATCATCTTTTAATCCTTCATCAAATTCTATTAGTTCTTCATACTTTTCAATTTTCTTTCTTACTTCTTTAAGTTCTTCAGTATAATCTGGTTTAAATGGTTTTTCTTTATTTAGATTTTCTATTACTCTATTTAAAAGATTTTCTATTCTTAAGAAATTATTTTGTAATTTTTCTTTTACCTCTTCATAACTTATTTCAACTCTAGTAATTTTTTCTTCAATTATTTTTATACCTTTTTCAATTATATTAATTTTATCATTCATACTCATCCTCTAGATTTTTTACAAGGTGGTTTAATATTTTTAAATCCTAATTTGTCTAATAAAATATCTATTTTATAATTAATAATATCTAGTTTTTCTTCTAAAGTTGCAAACTTATTAATACTATTTTTCTGAGCAATTTTTGATATTTGGTTTTGTATTTCTTCAAGTTTAGCTTCATCAAGTACTTCTAGATTATTAATTTGTTCTTTGATTTTATTAAATTGTTTAGACATATTTTTACTTAAAACTTCTAATCTTTCTTTAGCTATTTCATGTTTTGGATCTATGCTATTAATTCCATCTATAGCTTATATATCTTTAGTTTTTATTTGTCCTAATTGTTGTCATAAAATGCATTAGTCCAATTGGTAGTCATATTCAATAATCCATCTGTATTTCCCCATGAGCTTAAAAGTTGAAACATAATAGTATTACATCCTCTATTTTGATAACTTCCATTGGTGTCTTATATTTCAATTTCTTGTTTATCAAATTCTTATTTTTGTTGTTAAATCATATTAATCAGGTAGGTTTAAAGGATTTATTACTATATTATTTATCATTTGTTCTATTTCTCTCCTTAATTGTTTTCTATTCTTTAATTTCTTGGAATTTCATTAGCTATTAATTCTCTTTTAATTTTATTCCCAATTAAAAATTTCTCTTTCAATTCTCTTCTATTAATTCTAGTATTATTTTTCTTCTAAAATTTTTATTTTATTATCACAAAAATTTTTAGTTATTCCAGGCATATTTTTATTTCTTATTTAATAGTTGTGTATTCTAAATATTCTTTTATTTAACATTAATATTATTTGAGAGATTTTTTTTTATTGATTGTATATGACGATACGAGTCATTTTTTTTTTTATAATTATTTATTTTAATTTATTTTTTTTTTAATTTTATTATTTTATTTATTTTTTTTTTGATTTATTATATATTTTTATTTTTTTTTTGTTAATTTTATTTTATTTTATTTTTTCATTATTTTATTTTATATTTTTTTTTTAATTTTTTTTTTTTATATTTTTATTTTTTTTTTTTTTTTTATTTTTTTTTGAATTTTTTATTATTTTTTTTAATTATATTTTTTTATTTTTATTATTAATTTTTATATTATTTTTTTTATTTTTATTATTTTATCTTTTGATTTTTTTTTATTTTATTTCTAATTTTAATTTTTTTTTATTAATTTTTATTTTATTATTATTTATTTTTATTTTATTATTTTATTTTTTTTTTTATTATTTATTTTGATTATATTTTTTATTCATTTTTTGTTTTTTATTTTTTTAATATTATTTTTTTTATTTTTTTTTTTTTTTATTATTATATTAAATTATTTTGTAATTTTTTATTATTTTTTAATTTTTTTGTATTTTTTTTTTTTACTTTTTTTATTTTTTAATTTTTTTATTTTTTTTTTTTTTATTATTTTATATTTATTTTTTAAATTTTTTTTATTTTTTTTTTTTATTAATTAATTATTTATTATTTTATTTTTTTTATTAATATTAAGTTTTTCTTTGTTTTTCATTAATTTTTTATTTATTTTTATATTTTTTTTTATTATTTTATATGTTATTATTTTTTTTTATTATTTTTTTATTTTTTTTTTTATTTTTTTATTTTTTTAGTTTTATTTATATTTTTTATTATTTTATATTTTTTTATTTATTTTTTTTAATTTTTTATATATTTTTTATTTATGTTATTTATATTTATATTTTTATAATTATTTTTTATTATTTATTATTGTTATTATTTTTTATTTTTATTTATATTTTTTTATTATATTTCTTTTTTTCTTTTTGATTTTTTTTTTTTTTTTTATTTTTTTATGATATTTATTTTTTTTAAATTTATTTTTATTATTATTTTATTATTTTTTATGTTTTATATATTTTTTTATTTATTTTTATTATATTTTTTTTATTTTTTTTATTTATTTATTTCTTTTATTTTTTTTTTTTTTATAATTTTTATTTTATTTTATTATCATTATATATATTTAATAATTTTTTTTATTTTTTATATTTTTATTTTTTTTTATATTTATTATTTATTTTTTTAATACTTTATTTTTTGAGAGTTATTTTTTATTATTTTTATTTTTTTTTTTTATATTTTTTATAATATTTCTTTATTATTTTATTATTTTTTTATTTTATTTATTTTCTTTTATATGTTTTATATATGTTTATTATTTTTTTTTATTTTATATTTTTTTTTATTTTTATTTATATTTTTTAAATATTTTTTTTAATTATTTATTGTTTAATATTTATTTTTTTATAATTTTTTTTTTTTATTATTTATTTTATTTATTATTTTATATTTTATTATTTTTTTTTTTTTTATTTTTTAATTATTTATTTTTATTTTTTTTTATTTATTTTATTTATTTTTATATATTATTTATTTTATTTATTTTTTTTAATTTAATTTTTATTTATTTTTATTTTTTTGTTATTTTATTTTTTAATTTATTTTATTTTATTTTTATTTTATTTTATTTAATTTTTATATTTTTATTTTTTTTTATATTTTTTTTTGTTATTTTTTATTATTTTTATTAATATTTATTTATTTGTTTTAATTATTTTTATTATTTTTTTTTATTTTTTTATTTTTTATTATTTTTATTTTTATTTAATATTTATTTCATATTATTATTTATTTATTATTTAATTTTATTTTTTATTATTTATTTATATTATTTTTTTTTATTTCTTTTTTTTATTTTTATTTTTTTTTATTTTTTTTTTTTATTTTTTATTATTTTTTTTATTTGATTATTTATTTTTATTTATTTATTTATTATTTTATTATTTATATCTTTTTTATATTTATTATTTTTATTTTATATTTATTTATTAATTTTTTTATAATTATATTATTATATTATATTTTTTTTTTATTTTATTTATTTATTGTTATTTTTTTTATTTTTTTTAATTTTATATAAATTATTATTTTTACTTATTAATTTTTATTTTTTTTTTGTTAATTTTTATTTTAATTTCTTATTTTTATTTTTTTTATTTTTTTTATATTATTATTTTTTTTTTAATTAATTATTTTTAATTTTATTAATTTATTATTATTTTATTAATATATATTTTATTTTTTATTATTATTTTTATTATTATTATTATTTTATATTATTTTTATTTTATTTATTTTTATTTTTTTATTTATTTATTTTTTTATTTTTTATTTTTATTTTATAAATTTTATTTGTTAATATTTATTTTTATTTCTTATCTTTTTATTTTTTTTTTATTATTTTTAATTGTTTATTTTTTTTTTTTTTATTTAATTTTTTTTTTATTTTTTTTATATTTTGATTTTTTATATTTTATTTATATTTTTATTAATTTATTTTTTATTTTTTTAATATTTTATTTTATGTTTTTTATTTTATTTATTTTTTTTTATTATTTAAATTTTTTATATAATATATTCATTTTTATTATATTTTATTTAATTTTTTTTTTTTTTAATATTTTTTTATGTTTTTTTATTTTTTATTTTTTATTTTTTATTATTATTAATATTATTATTATTTTTTATTTTTCTATTATTTTTTTTTTAATATTTTATTTTTTTTATATAATTTATTTTAATTTTTTTAATTTTATTTTTATTTTAAAATTTTTTTTTTTTTTTTTATTTTTATCATTTTTTATTTTTTTTATTATTTTATTATATTATTTTATTTATTATATTTATTTTTTAATTTATTTTTAGTTATTTTATATATTATATTTTATATTTTTTTTTTTTAATTTTTTTATTATTTTTAATTTATTTTTTTTTTTTTATAATTTTTTATTTTTTTTTTTTATATATATTTTTTATGTTTTTTATTTTTTTTTATTTTTTTATTTTTTTTAATTTATTTATTTTATTATTTTTATTTTAATTTATATTTCTTTATTATTTAATTTTTATATTTATGATTATTTTTTTTTATTTTTTATTTTATTTATAATTTTTTATTTTTTTTTTTTATTTTATATTAGTATTTTAATTTCTTTTTTTTCATTTATTTTTTTTTTTTTAAAATTTTTTTTATTATAATTTATTTTTTTTTTTTATTTTTTTTTTTATTATATATTTTTTTTTTTTTATTTTATTTTTAATTTTTAATTTTTTATAATTATTATATTTAATTTTTATTTTTTTAATTTTTATTATTAATTTATTTTTTTTTATCAATTTTTATTATTATATTTTTTTTTTTATTAATTATTATATTATATTTTTTTTTTATTATTAATTTTTTTATTAATTTTTTTTTTTTTTTTTTTATTATTTAATTAATTTTTTTTATTTAATTTTATTAATTTTTTTTTCATTTTATTTTATTAATTTTTATTTTTTATTTGTTTATTATTATCTTTTTTATTTATTATTTATTTTTTTTTTTTAATAATTATTTTAATTATTTTTTAATTTTAATTTTTATTATATTTTTTTTTTAATTTGTTTTTATTTTTTTTTATTTATTTTTATTATTTTTTATTATTTATATTTTTTATTTTTTTATTTACTTTTATTTTCTTAATTATTAATTTAAATTTTTTTTATTATTTTTTTTATTTATTTTTTGTTATTTTTATTTTTTTTTTAAATTTTATATTTTTATTTTATTTTTTTTTTTTATTTATTATTTATTTGTTATTTTTATTTTATAATTTTTATTATTTATGTTTTTATTTATTTATATTATTTATTTTATTTTTTCTTTACAATTTTTAAATTTATTTTTTATTTTATTTTTTTAATTATTTTTATTATTTTTTATTTTTTTTTATTATTTTTATTTTATTATTATTTTTATTTTTTATTTTTTTATTTTTTTATTTTATTATTTTTTATTTTTTTTATTTTTATTTTTTATATTTATAATTATTTTTTATTTTATTAATTTTTTTATTTTTTATATTTTATTTTTATATTTTTTATTTTTATTTTATTTTTATTTATTATTTTTTTATATAATTTTTTGATTTTTTATTTATATTTTATTAATTTTTTATTTTTTATTTTATTTATTTTTTTTTTTTTTTTATAAATTTATTATTAATTTTTTTTTATTTTTTAATTATTAATTTATTTATATTATTTTATTTATTTATTATTTTATTTTTATTTTTTATATTTTTTTTTTTATTTTAAATTTATTTTTATTTTATTATTCATTATTATTTTTAATTATATTTTTTATTTTTATTATATTTTATTTATTTTACTTTTATTTTATTATTATTTATATTTTTTTATTAAATTTATTTATTTTTATTATTTTATTATTTTTTTATTTTTATTATTTTTTTATTATTATATTTTATTATTTTTTCATTTTTAATTATTTATTATTTAATATTTTATTTTTTTTGTTATTTAGTTTAATTAAATTTAATTTTTTATTTTTTATTTTTTTTTTATTAATTTTTAATTTTTTAATTTTATTTTTTATTTTTATTATTGTTTTTTTTATGATTGAATATATTTTATTTTTTATATTTTATAATTTATTATATTTTTTATTTATTTTAAATTTAATTATTTTATATTTTTGTTTATATTTTTATTTAATTTATTATTTATATATTTTATTTTTCTTTTATTATTTTATTTTTATTATATTTATTTTTTTTTTAAAATTTTTTTTCATATTTATTTTTATTTTTATTTTTTTTAATGAATATTTTTTTATTATTATATTTATTTTTTTTTATTTTATTTTTATTTTTTTGTTTTATTATTCTTTTTAATTTTTTTTTTATTATTATATTTTTTTTTATTGTTTTTATTTTTAATTTTTATTATATTTTTTTATTTTTAAATTTTTTTATTAAGTTTTTTTATTAAAAAAAAAATTTTTGTTATTTTTTTTTATTTTTTTATTTAATTTTAAATTAATTATTGTTTATTTTTAATTTTTATTTTATATTTTTTTATTATTATTATTTTTTTATTATTTAAATTTTTTTTTTTTTTTTTTTTTTAGTTTTTAAATTAATTTATTTTTTATGATTTTTTTTATATGAGGGGGGGTGGAGATAGGGGAGGGGTGAAGTGGTGTGAGTGGAGGGGTTTTGGTATGTTATTTTGCGTGAGGGGAAAGAGGAGGCATGGGTAGAGGGGGAAAGTTGAGGGTGGTGGTTGGGAGGGTAGGTTGAGGGAGGGGGATGGGGGTGTTAGGGGGAGGGAGGGGGTGTTATGAGGAGGAGGGGGAGGGAGGGTGGGTTGAGAATTGAAGGAGGGGGGAAGGGGGAGGGAGAGGAGGGGGGGGGTGGGTGTTAGGGATAGAAATTTTTCCTTTTTTTAAAAAAAAAAGGTGGGTGGGGGGGGGGGAGGTGGAGGGAGGGGAGGAGGGGAGGAGGGGTGGTTGTATGTAGTGGGATGGGGAGAAGTGGATGAGTTTGGTTTGAGGGGGGTGTGTGTGAGGTTGGTTTAGGGAGTGATTTGAGGGGAGGGGGAGGTGAGGGTGGGTAGGAGGGAGATGGAGGGTGAGGGGGGGGTAGTGAGTGGTAAGGGAATGTTGGAGAGGTGAGTAGGGTTATGGTGGGATGGTGTTGGTGAGTGGGAGGGGTGTGAATAGGGGGGGGAGTGTGGGCGGGTGAGGGAGGAGGTGGAGTGGTTAGGGAGGGACGGGAAGGGGTAGAGGGGAGTGGGTGAGTTTATGTGTGTTAAGTGGAAGAGGAGGGGAGGTGAGGTGTAGTGTGTGGAGATGGAGTGTGTGGGTGGGTGTGTGTGGGTGGGGGGTGGGGGCGAAAATACGGGGGTGGAAGGGGGAGGGGAGGGGCAAGGGGGTTGGGTGATGAGGAGGTATGTGAGGGGTGAGGGGGAGTTATGGAGTGAGGGGGGAGGGGGATGGTGGAGGAGGAAGGGGAGATGGGGGTGGAGTGAGGGAGGGGTAGGTGGGGAAGGGGGGAGTTTAGTGAGGTGGTGGGGGAAAGGGTGATTTATTGATGGGATGGTTATAAGGGAGGATGTGTGAGGGGGAGATGAGGGAAGGGGGTGTGAGGGGAGGGAGGGGATGTGGTAGGTGTATTGTGAGTTGGGTAGGAAGGAGAGTGTAGTTTAGATTGAGAGGTGGGGGAGTGTCGAGGTGAGGGGTGGGCAGGTGGGGGTCAAGGGGAAGTAGGTGGGATGGGGGAGGTGGTGTTATAATTGGGGAGTGGGGGGGTAGAGATGGGGATGTTGGGTTGGGAGGGGGAGAGAGGGAGGAGGATGAAAGTAGAGGGAAGGGAGGCCTTAAGGTGGGTGTTGAGGTTGTGGGAGTTTGTTGGGTATTGGTTGTGGGGTGCGAGTGTGTGGGGGATTGGGGAGGTGGAGGAGAGTGGGAGGTGAGGGAGGAGAGGAGAGGGGATGGTGATGAGTATTTAGGAAGGTAGAAGTTGGGTAGTAGGAAGGGAGCATGGTGTAAGGAGATGGGGAAGGGAGTGGAGGGGAGGAAGGGGGGGGGAGGGGGAGAAAGGGGGGGAGGAGTGTGGGGGGTGAGTGTGGGGAGAGGTTAGTTGGATTAGAGTGGAGGTAGTGTGGGTAGGGTGGGAAGGGGGGGGAGTTGGATTTAGTTTGGGCGGGGAGGAGGAAGGGGAGGAGGAGGTGGGGGGGGGGGAGGGTAGGGGTGATAGAGAAGAGTGAGGGGTGATGGAGTGGGTGTGAGAGATTGGAGGGAGGGAAGGAGGGGGAGGAGGAGGAGAGAGGAAGGGGGGGAGAAGAGGGGGGGTAGGGTGGGATTATGTGTGGGGGGAAGTGTGATGTAAAGGTGTAGTGAGGAGTGGGTAGTGGTAGGATGTGTGGGTGGGAGTGAGAGAGTGGGGGGGGGAGGAGGGGAGTGGGGTGGGAGTGGTGTGAGTAGTGGTATGGGGGTGGAGGGTTGTGTGGGAGGGAGCGGTGGGGAGTGGAGGGGGTTGATGGGGTGGAGGGGGGGTGGGATGGGGAGGAGAGGGGTTTATGTAGGGATAGCGTTGTTGTAGGTAGTGGAGTGGGGTGGGTGAGGAGAGGATAGTAGGGGAGGAGAGGTTGTGGAGTGAGATGGGGAGGGGGTGTGGAGGAGGGTGAGGGGAGGAGGGGGAGAGTGGTGGGTAGTGTTTAAGTGGTGTTGGATGTTTGTGTAGGTGGTGGATGGATGGTGGGAGGAAAAGGGTAGTGGGGAGGTGAGGAGGAGGGTGTGAGGGTAAAGGGGAGAGAAGAGGGGGAGTGAGGGGGTAAGTTGGTGGGGTGGGAGGAGTATGTATTGTATGGAGGTGGAGAGTTGTGAGAGGGGAGGTGAGTAGGGGTGGGATGTAGTGAGAGGGGGGGAGCGGTTGTTGGTGTATGTGAAAGGGGAGGGTGGTGTAGTGGTATTGGTAGGGTAGTGGTATTGTAGTGTGAGGTGGGAGTGGTGGGGAGGTGAGGGGGGAGGAGCGTTCGAGTGGGAGGGAGTGGAGGAGTAGGGTGGGTAGTGATGGAAAAAGGTTGGTGGGTGAATGTATTGTTGTGTTGGAGTTTTATTGTGTTGGTTAGGTGGGAGTGGGGTGAGTGGTGTGTGAGGAGGGGAGTGGTGAGGGTGGGTTGAGTTGAGGGAAGTTTTGTGGATTGGTGTGAAAGGGGTGAGTTTGTTTAGTGTGGGTGTATAGGAGGTGGAGTAGGGGTGGGTGTTTAGAGAGAGAGAGTAAGGGGCGGTTAGGTGTGGGGTGGGGGAGGAGTGTGAGGCTGTGGTGTTGGTTGTGATGTTGGTGGGATGTTTTATTATGTTTTAGATATGAGTTAGTTTTTGATTGTGTGTGATAGTTTGGGGAGTATGGTGGATTGGATGAGGAGATGAGTTAAGTGGTGGAGGGGATGGAGGGGGGGTGAGTTAGGGTAGATAAGGTGGTGAAGTGATGGTTGGGAGAAATTATTGGAATGTGGGAGGTGAGGGTAAGTGAAGGGGGAGAGGGAAGTGTGGGGAGGGAGAGGGGTGAGGTGGAGGGGAGTAGTGGGGGGAGGGTGGTAGAGGAGGAATGGGGATCAATGGGGTATTTGGAGAATTGTGTGATGGTAGTGTATAGATTAGGAGAGGGAAGGGAGGGGGTGAAGTGGAGGGAGAAGAGAAGTGGGTGGAGGATGGGGAGTAGAGGATTTAATTTATTTATGGGGGGAGTGTGGTAGTTTTAGTAAGAATGGGGGGGGGTGGGTGGTGGAGGAGGGAGAGTAGGAAGGGAAATGAGGTGGGTATATATATGTGGTAGTTTTGTTTATTGTGTAGGATGGTGATGGTTGATTGGGGGTTATTGTGTGGGTAGAGGAGGTTAGTGAGAGTGTGGTAGTGGGAAGTGCAGGGAGGGGAGGGAAGGTGAGGGGAGGAGAGGTGGTTATGATTTTGTGGGATTTGAGTGTAGTGTGTTTTCATTTTAAGTGTATTTTATTTTTTTTTTTTTTTTTTTTTTGGTTTTGAATTTGATGTTGAGGTGGTGGTTGATGGTGAAGTGGGACGTGGGTTGGGTGTTGTTTAGTTGATTAGTTTGTTATTAGTAAAGGGAGGGGAAGTGTGTAGAGGTGGTAGAAGTTGGAGTGTAGTAGTGCGTGAGGTGGGGTGAGTGAGGGTGTGGGGAGTGGGTGTTGGTTGGGGGTAATGTTGTTGGAGTGTTTGTAGGTGGAGGTTGTTGGTTGATGTGGGGGGTGGGTGGAAGGAGGGTGAGGGGTTAGTGGTGAGGAGGAGGGGGGAAGAGGGGGAGGGGAGAATGATGTATGGTTATATTGTAATGTGGGGAGAGATGTTGAATGTGAGTGGGTATTTATGTGTTTAGGAATTGATGTATTGTATGTGGGTGTGAGGGAGATGTGTGTGTGGGAGATGTGTGGTGGGGGTGAAGGTGGTGGGGGAGTGGAGTATGTGGTGATGTTAATGGGTATTGTGTGGTTGTAATAGTGGGATGTTATGTAGTGTATGCGGTTGGGTATGGGGTGGGTAGGTGTGATGTGGAAGGGGGGGGGGGGATGTTTATGGAAGGGGGGGGATTTTATTATGATTGATGGTTGTAATATGTGTGTGGTTTGAGTGTTGTATGGTAGTGTGTAGTGGGGTAGTGAGAAGTAGTGTTGGTAGGGGGGAGAGAGTGTTTAGAGGAGGATTTGTTGGGAATGTGGTTTATAGGTGGTGTTGTTAGAGGTGATGAGTGTTTATGTGGGTGAATTAGTTGGAGTTGGAGTGAGAGTAGGAGGGGGTATGGAGTGTGTGGGGGGGAGTGGGTTTTAAGAGTATGGGAGTTGGATGTTATGTGAGTGGAGTTGATTGAATGAGGTGTGGGGTATTGGTGATGGATGGTGGTAGTAGGGAGAGTTGGGGGGAGGAGTAGGGGTCTGAAGAAGGAATGTATTGTTGTGATTTAATTTATGTGGTGATATTTAGGTGAGTGTGTGTGGTTTTTAGAGGGAGTGTGAGAGGGGTGGGGGATGTTATGTTGGATGGGGGTGGGGATGGAGAAGTGGTATGGTAGTAGTATGTTTGTGTTTATGATAGGAATTTTGTGTGTGTTAATTTTTTGTGGAGTAGTAGGGTCGTTTGATGTGGTTGGTGTGGGAGTGGTGGGGGATGTATGTTTGATGTAGATTTTTGGATGATTGTTTATTGTTGTTGTGTTTTATTGTGTATTATTAAGTATGGTTTAGTAGTGTTGTATTTGTTGGTTGAGGTGTTTTTGTGTAAAATTTTTAGTTGGAGTTTGAGACCTATTTTTATTGAAAAATAAAAAAAAAAAAAATATAATATTTTGTTATTTTTTTTGTATATTTGATTTTTTTTTTTTTTTTTTTTTTTTTTTTTTTTTTTTTTTATATGTTTTAAAATGTGTTTATATGTTATTTTATTTTTATATTTTTTATTATGATTATTATTTTTTGTGTTTTGATTGATTATTTGAGTTATGTTAGGAGTATATGTTTATGGTTGAAGTGTTTATTGATGTTTATATATTTATGATTAAGTATTAATTTATTTAATTAGTTTTTATTTTTTTATTTTATTCATTATTTTTATTTTGGAGTTATTATTTTTATTATGTGTTATGTATTTTAGTTTGTTTTATTATATTATTTTTTTATATTTTTATTTTATTTTTTTTTTTATTTATTTATTTTTTTATTTGAAGTATTAATATATTTTTTTTTTTTTTTTTTTTTTTTTTTTTGGGGTGTGTGGAATTTTTTTTTTTTGATTGGTTTTTATTTTTGTTTGTTATATGGTTATTGTGGATTGGATTTATTAGTTTTCTGTGGTAGTTATTAATTGATTTAGTGTTGTTTGTTATGATTTATTTATTTATGTGTTTGATTTTATATTATTTTGTTTTTAGTTATTAATTATGTAATTAAATTGTGAATGATGGATTTATTGTTTTATATATGTGTGTATGTATGTAAGTAATGGTTAGTGTGTATATTATCTTTTTTCTTTGTGTATTTTTATATTTTATATTATATTTGATTTTTGAAAATTACTTCATTTATGTGATGACATGATATGTGGTAATTATGTGTTTTGGTGTTATTGTTGGTAGTGTGTGGGGATGTGTTTTTTATTTTTTTTTTTTATGTTTTATGGTTTTTTTTTATATTTTTTTTTTTTTGCTTAGGAGTTTAGTTGTTATGTGGTATTTAATTTAGCCATTGTTTAGCGAAGATTAAAATTAGATTAAAATTTGAATTTATTTATTAATTTTTGAATATTTATTTATTTTTATTTATTGTATTTGGATTTTTAGTGATTTGAAAATTTTAAATAAAAAAAAAAAAAAAAATGAATGTTTTTTTTATTTTAATGATTATTTTTTTTTTTTAATATTATATTTTGTTTTTGTATTTTTGTATGATTGTATATATTTGGTGTTTGAGTATTGTGATTTGGTATTATTTATTATGTATTTGTTGGGTTTTGTTAATGTTTTTTTGATTTGTGATTTATTATGTTTTGTGTAATATTAGATTGTTTGTTGGATTTATTTTTTTAAAAAAAAATGTGTGTGTGTGTATTATTATGGAATGTTGTTGTGATTATGGTTGGAATTGGTGTTTATATGGCTTAATGTATGATGTTTTTGTATTATTTTGTAATGTTGGAATATAGTGGTGTTTAGTTGTTATGGAGGTTTTAATTGCAGTGTTGTAGTATTGTTATTGGGATATTGTGTTTTTTTTTTTTTTTATTATTGATTGTTGATAGGTTTTTTTTTTTTGGTTTTATTATTGGATGTTGTGATTAGTGGTTGGTTATTTATGTTGTGTTTGTTGTATTTATGTTTTTATGTTTTTATTATATAGTATTTTTTATGATTTTGTATTTTTTTGATTTTTTTTTTTTTTTTTTTTAATAATATATCACATTCTGATTTATTATAACTATATGTTTTATTTATGGTTGTTGTAGTTATGTTTTATTTATTTATTTATTTTTTTTTGTTATTAAATTATTAGATTTTATTAATTAATTTATATGATTATTTTTTGTATTGTATTTGGTTTGAGTGTTATGTGTGTAAGTTTATTTAGATGTGTGTTTAGTTTTATTTTTGTAAATTTTTGTTAATTATATGTATTATTTAATATATTTTTATTGATAAAAAAAAAAAAAATTTTTTAATGTTTTATTAATTTTTTTTTTTTTTTTTTTTTTTTTTTTTTTTGTATGTTTATTTTTAAATTTTTATTATTTTTTTTAATTTATTTGATTATATTATTTATTATTTTTATAAATAATATTTATATTATGATAACTCTTTGTTAGTGGATCTACAATATTATCAATTACATGAATTCATTTTCATTAATTTTTTTATATTATGTTATGGTGTTGATGTTTTTTTAATTGTCAAAAAAAAAAAAATGTATTTTATTTTATGGTTTTATGTATTTATTTGTTTTATACTGTTATTTATAAATCATTATAAATATAATATATTTTATTAATTCATTTTTTTTATTTATTGTTTTTTTTATATGTATTTGTTTTGTTTTATTTAATTGTATTTTTTATTAAAATTAGAAAGTGCTAAAATTGGTGCCTTACACAACCTATATTTAATTGTATTGAATGTATGTTTTTTTGTTCTTTTATTTATTTTGTTTAGTTTTTGTTGGTTTTTATTTGTGTTGATGGTAGTGTTGGTGGTTTGTAATGTGGTGTCGAATGATGTTTTTTCTTGGTAAGTAATTATTGTATTTTAGTTGTTATTGGATTGATTTTTTGTTTTTTAAAAAAAAAATTGATGTTTTTATGTGGGTATGATATAAATTTAGAGCAAAGATACAATGACCAAATTTGATATGTTGTAAAATATTATTTTATATATATTTTAATTTGTATGTTTTATTTGTGTGTTTTATTGGATTTATTTGGGAATATTGTTATGTTGTGTTATGGTGGTTGGTTGTGTTGGGAATGGTTGGAATGAGGTTGGTTTTTTAATAAATTTATACGTTTGTGTTGTAAATTTTGTATTTTTTATGCATTGTGTTTAATGTGTTTTGAATGTGTGGGTAGTTGTTTGAGAGGTGGTTGAGGGATGTTAGGAGTTGAATTAATTTTATAGGTTTGTTTTATAATTTGTGTTTTTCATTATGCACTAAAGGCTATTTTTTTAAAATTATAAAAAAAATTGGTTATTTTATTTTAGTTTTGTGTTTTTTTTTTTTTTTTTTTTTTTTTTTATTTATTTGAATGAGTTTATATTTTTTTATTTTTTTTGATTGTTTTAGGGAGTATTTGGAGGTTTTGTGTATGATGTTGTATGTATGTGGGTTGGTGAGTTGTGTGTTGTGGAGGGTGGTGTGGTATGTTTTTTTATTTTTGTTATAGTATGATTTATGATTAATTTTATTAAATTAAAAAAAAAACGTTTATTTTTAAATTTTGTATTGTTTTTTGTTTTTTTTTTTTTTTTTTTTTTTTTTTTTTTTTTTTTTTTTTTTTTTTTTTGATATTTATTTATGTTTTATAGATTATGTGTGATTAATGTTTGGATGTTTTAATTTTATGATTTAGTGTGTGGATTTTATGGTTGATAATATGATGTTTTTTTGAGTTAATTGAATTTTTTAAAAAAATTTATTAAATTAGTTTATTTGTTTTTATTTGGTTAGATGTTTATTTTATGTTGAGGTTTGTATATTGTTTTTATTATGATGTGTTAATTATTGAGGGATGAAATGAGGTAAGTTTGTTAGGTTATATTTTTTGTTATTAATTTGTATATTTTTATTTGTAGTTGAAAGTGTTGTTGAGTGTCGAGGAGGGTGTTGGTATGTTTCTGATGATTATAAGTCACAATATACTTCATTAGAATAAATTTAAAATATTGATTTTTATTTTATTGTATGTGTAAGTTAATGTGAAGGAGATCTGATGGGTTGTGATGATTTTGTTTGTTGACTGGTGTGAGGGTAAAGTGATGGGGAGGAATCGTGATGGGTGGTGTGTGTGTGTGAAGAAAAAATTAATCAAAATTATGTTTTTATTATTTTGTAATATTGTATTATGTTTTAATTATGTTTCTTTATTAGGAGGTATATGGGTGGAGGTGTTTTGCTTCTTGTTTTTATTATGTTTTTATATATTATGTATTTTTTATTATTTTGTTTGATTATGTTGTGTTTATTTTTTAGTTTTTATTTTATGTTGTTTTTGTATATTTTTGGATTATTTATTTATTATTTTTTATTTTTTTTTTATTTTTTTATTTTTTTTTATTTTGTTTATATATTTGTTTTATTTTTATTGTGGGATGATGGTTTGATGTTTTATAAAAAAAAAAAAAAAAATTTATGTTTATTTTTGTTATATTTATTAGTTTATTCTTAATTTTTGGTGTTTGTTTATTGAAATTGTTTATAAAAAAAAAAAAAAAAAATTTTAATTTGTTGTTTGTTTTATTTTTTATATTTATTTAATTATTTATTTTTTTTTTGTTTGTTTTATTTATAATTTTGAGTTTTGTTATTTATATTATTTTTTATTTATTTTATGTAATTTTATTTTATTTTTTTTATTTTATTTTTTTTTTTTTTTTGTGATTGTGTTTATTGATGATATATTGGTTATTGTATTTATTTTTTTTATTTATTATTTTTATATTTTTTGTATTTATTTTGTTCTATTTTTTTGTAATTATCTTTTTATTTTGTTAGTTTTTAATTTTATTGATTTATTTTATTTTATTTTTATTAAATATTTTTAATGTTTTATTTATTTAAAAAAAAAAATTGAATATTATATTTTTTATAATTTAAATTTTTATGTGGAGATTATTTTTAATTTTTAGTGTTGGGACTAATTGTAAGATATATAATGAATCTAATTAATAAAGATAGATTTACTTTGAATTATTTTTATGTATTTATTGCATTCGGTTCGATCCCAGTTGAATTCCCACGAACTTCACGTCGGAATTATTCTCGATTGTGAATCAAAATCCTTCATCTCCATTTTCAGATATCGGAATTATCAAATCAGCAAACTTTTCGTATAAATCCTTGATTAATGCTCATGTTTAGTTCCTTAATTAATAAAAAAAATTAAAATTCTCCTAACACTATTTGACAATATTATAGTATTATATTAAATGTTTAGTAAGTATTATTTTTAAATATTAGATGATTTTATGATATAGTAAAAAAATCTATTTTTTTTTTATAATATAGAAAAAAACTATTTTTTAAAATAAAATATATTTAATGTCTTAAAAATAATTAAAATAATATTAAAAATACGAAAGGTATTATGACGCTTATTCTTCGTATTGACACGCCTAAACTTGTGATTCTTGATTCTCAACATCGACATCTCGCAACGCATTACGCCTTTTAGAACATTATTAACAAATGAATGGAAAATGCAAAAAACTTTGTACTACTATATTTTAGTCACTAGGAAAAAATGAAACTAAAAAAAATGGATGTGGATATTATCAATTTAAAGATGCTAATAGTTTATTTGGTAAGGTACATTGAACTCAATGAAGATAAAATATTTATTTATTTAGTTTTGTATTATAATGTTATCTATTATTTTATTATGTATAAAAGTTCATGATTAAATACAAAATTTAATATGATATAATAGTACGAAACACAAACTTATACATTTTAATTTAGAATTTAACACTATTCAAGTTAAAATTAATATATCACAATGTGTAATTATTTATCAATTACATAAACATTATATCATTAATTATTTAATGAACCAAAAAAATTATATATAACTAAGCAAACGTGCATTGCACGTTGCTTAAACCTAGTATATATATAAAGTGGCTATTAAACGGAATATGTTGATTTAACGGAAAAACTAACGGAATTTCTAGATTTAACGGAAAAACTAACGGAATTTATTGTTTTAACGGAAAATATTTTTTCACCACCCCTTACTTTCAAAATTATAATTAAATAATAATAAAAATTAATTAGCTTTTGATAATTCTTTCAAAGTAAAATATCTTGGAGTTAACTTATCCGAATCGACTTTTTCTCGAATCTGATTTATGTATCTAATTACGATTTATCCAACGAGACCAATATTCATATATTTACGATAACTCCATCAATATCTAAATCAGGGACGGATCCAGGATTTGATCCAAGACCGGGCTACAAATTTTCAAACCGGGCTAATACGCGAAAAAAAAAAAAAAATAATTTACACATGAAAACTGTTTTTTTTTTTTTTTTAAAAAAATTTATCTACCAAAATTTTTTTTTTTTTTTGGGGCATTTGGGGGGGGGGCTACAGCCCAGCCCAACCCCCCCTATATCCGTCTCTGATCTAAATATTTGACACAAATAAAATATAATTTGATAAATGTATAATTTAGTCCCTAACTTTCAAAATATTAAAATATAGTATATAAAAATTAAATTATATTTTATGAAAATTTTCGGGGTATTACATTCTCACCCCCTTAAAATATTTTCGTCCTCGAAAATTTACCCGTCACTTACCAATACTAAGTCTTACACATGATATACATATATTATCGTAATACATATCATACTTTAGCGATAAAATGAATTGCATTATTACTTAAAAAAGAGTAAAGACTTAAGCCATGCAAAAAGTTTAAGCCTCCGTTTGTTTCTCATTAAAAACCCATAAAAATGAAAAATATGACCGTTATCCATCACATCAATCTATCAATTTTGAATTTCTATCTCTTGTGTGGGGTCCAATAACAGCTATATTTTTCATTCTCATTCTACATTAATGAGAATCAAACAGAGTCTAAGTAAATTCATCTTCTTACCCCTTAACATATTTTGAGTTTTCTATTTGTGATTTTGGGTTGGAGATGACAGAGAGAAACACTTTACTTAATTATTTATCAATTACATAAATATTACATCATTAATTATTTAATTAACCAAAAACATTACATCTTTATTAATAACAAATTAATTCTTAAACAACAATATTAAATATAAATTAAGCAAACGTGCATTGCACGTTGCTTGCACATAGTATATATATATATATAGCCCCACTATATATATGTCTAATTTTCTTAAAATTAAAAATATGCCCTCCAGACTAAGCATTCGAGTTTCATTCAGACGATTTATTTATTAAAAAAAAATATTTGGCATGATCTCATGTTAATTGGCAGTATTCTGATATTATGGAAATTAAATAGTATAGTGGTAGCAGCGTTGGACCACATTTTTTGATGGAAAAAATGTATATATATATATATATATATATATATATATATATATATATATAACTGATGACGATCAATGATATTGATATTACAAGTCTCCTCTTTAGAATATAAAGTTAGTTCCATGAACACGTCTTTCTATAGATCTAGTGTTTGATTGGTCACAATTTGTTTATTTTGAGCCACAAAAGTAGTTCGCTCAGATACTTACAAGCTAGTACAAGCACACCTAAACATATTGCTAAGCAACCGATGAGGTTAGTTTTGGTCTATACCCCTCAATATTCCCGTAAGTTCTACCGAGTTCCGGTCTTAAAGAACCGAAACTCTGACATCCTCTGGGGAAATAGAATCACACAAGGGAATTATTAAGAATGGCCTTTCAACTTTTAAAATTTTTTGTTTTCGTTAAAAAGTCAATTTTACCCTTAATGAAATAGGTATTATATTGCAAAATTAGTCCTCATACTTAGAATAGTTTTATTTTTTCTATTTCTATTCTTCTTTACTATATATTTCATCCGAATTTGATTTTTCTTCAAAAATTTCTTCATCAGTTTCTATTTCTTCAAAGTTGACTTCTTCACATTCATCTCTAATTTGTTCAAAATCGGTAATTAGTACTCTAACTTTCTTTTTTGGACATTCAGTGCTTATATGTCCTTCTTCATTACAATTCCAACATTTACATCGTTTTTTATCTAATGGTTTTTTATTATAAGATTTATATTTTCTTTTGAAATATTTCCTTTTTGGTTTAAAATATTTCTTTTTAAACTTTTTATATTTTTTATATTTTTTATGTTTTATTTTTCTTTTTCCTTTTCTATAATCATAACATCCCCAATTTCCTGGTACTTCAGTGTCTTGACAACAAATTCTATCTTGTACAAATCCTGATTGTCTATAAACCATTTGATTGCTACATATTAAACTTATTTCATCTTTTATAGTTCTTATTATAAGTCCTAAAGTATAAGCTTCTACATTTCTTCCAATTTGTCTTTCTCTAATTTTATTTTGAAAATAATTATTCCATGGTGGTGGTAATTTTCTAATAAAAACATCTTTATAATAATCTTTATCTACTCTATTTCCATACATTATATAATAATATTTACTATATTCACAGCAATATTCATTAAAATAACACATATTACAAATTTGTAAATGTTCTATTCTATTCTTAGCATCTTCTATTTCTTCTGCTTTAGCTTTAGTGCTTTCATTTACCCCATCTTCTCCTACAAATTCTCTATAAATTCTTGTAGCAACTCTATTTATTCCTTCATTTATTGTAATTCCAAATACTGCTTCAATACTATCTTTCTAAATTCCTTTTGTTGTATCTTCTAATCCTCCATACTAATTAACTACATTTCCTTTGAAAGTTGCTAATAAATATTCAGTTCTATTTTTATTATCTGTATTACTTCGATTATAATTAAAGTGTGTTGTCATATTAGTACTCCATTCATTAATAGTTTTTCTAACATCTAATTCACAATCTAAATATAAATATGATCATGTAATTTTCATTTGTCCAGATTCTCTTAATACTGATTTAAATTGATCTCTATACATCTTATCTTTTCTAATTTTAAAATCAAGTTTAGTATTAACATATCTTCTAGGATCTATTTCAACTTCATATCTAGCTGTACTACTTTGTCCAGCTTCTCCAAAGTCTTCTTATTTAATTCCTCGTGGTCCTCATGTTCTTCCAACCATATGATTTTTAGTTATTTCTTCACAAATTTTTAAATCTTCCAAGTCGAATATTAGGTTTTCCATTTCTTCATTCATTATTCTTTAATAATTAATTTTTCTTCCTTTTTGGTAAGATTTTCTTCTTGTTTCATAAGATCAATTAATAATTTTTCTATATCATCCTTTAATCCTTCATCAAGTTCTATTAGTTCTTCATACTTTTCAATTTTCTTTCTTACTTTTTTAAGTTCTTCAGTATAATCTGGTTTAAAAGATTTTTCTTTATTTAGATTTTCTATTATTCTATTTAAAAGATTTTCTATTCTTACGAAATTATTTTGTAATTTTTATTTTACCTCTTCATAACTTATTTCAATTCTAGTAATTTTTTCTTCAATTATTTTTATACCCTTTTCAATTAAATTAATTTTATCATTCATACTCATCCTCTAGATTTTTTACAAGGTGGTTTAATGTTTTCAAATCCTAATTTGTCTAATAAAATATCTATTTTATAATTAATAATATCTAGTTTTTCTTCTAAAGTTGCAATTTTATTAATACTATTTTTCTGTGCAATTTTTGATACTTGGTTTTGTATTTCTTCAAGTTTAGCTTCATCAAGCACTTCTAAATTATTAATTTGTTCTTTGATTTTATTAAATTGTTTAGACATATTTTTACTTAAAACTTCTAATCTTTCTTTAGCTATTTCATCTTTTGGATATATGTTATTAATTACATCTATAGCTTCTATATCTTTAGTCTTTATTTGTCCTAATTGTTGCCATAAAAATGCATTAGTCCAATTGGTAGTCATATTCAATAATCCATCTGTATTTCCCCATGAACTTAAATGTTGAAACATAGTAGTATTACATCCTCTATTTTGATAACTTCCTATTGGTAGTCTTATATTTTCGATTTCTTGTTTATCAAATCTTATTTTTATTGGTAAATTCATATTAATCAGGTAGGTTTAAAGGATTTATTACTATATTATTTATCATTTGTTCTATTTCTCTCCTTAATTGTTCTTCTCTTCTTAATTCTCTTGTAATTTCATTACCTATTAATTCTCTTTTAATTTTATTCCAATTAAAAATTTCTCTTTCAATTTCTCTTCTATTACTTCTAGTTATTATTTGTTCTTCTAAAATTTTTATTTTATTATCACAAATTTTTTTAGTTATTCTAGGCATATTTTATTCTTATTTAATAGTTGTGTATTCTAAATATTCTTTTAATTTAACAAGATCTAGTTTATTTTTTATTATAGATATATAAAATTTTAATGTTAGATTAAATTTTAATCTCTTATATTCTTGTGGTAATTTGTTAGAGATAGATTTTCTCATTTATAAGTTTTTTATGTGATTCTGAATATTTTTAATTCTTTTATTCTTTATCATCAAAACTAAGATCAAAATCATATAATTCAGCAACATTATTATAATTATCATATTGTTCTATACTTTCAAATGTTCTTTCACTATTTTCACTACCTAACCAGAAAAATATAATCATTTTTATTATTTCTTTAGGTAATATTTCTTTTAATCCAAAATAAACAATTGTAAGACATTTTTGGTAATATCTAGAATCTCTTTTTATGAAATTTATTCCTCTAGTAAAACTATCATAAGTTTATGGGATTTCTATTATGTGACTATAATCAATACTATTAGTGTATCTAAAAGGTACAATTCTATAATACAATTCGTAAGTTTCCATTATGAAAAGTTTTTCAAAGTATACAATCCTATAAAAATTCTTATATAATAATTTTCAAACAAATCTTCAGACAATAAATATCTTCATAGCTTAAAATAAGGACCTTACCACGCTTCGCCCAATAGCAAGAATGTTATATGTTCCTGGTCACCTTCGTCACAAGAGTTGGCCAAAGTCCAACAGCATCAAAGCAAAATGGACACATAGGCACCCAAAACTCTCAAACAGACTCACTGTGTAGAACAACACTCAAAGCGTAATAAAAGATTTATTTCAAACTTAAAGACTTTATTGATCTGATGATAGCTAGAAAGCTATTATACAAAGATTTTTACAGAGATTGATACTCCGAGGAGTGGTTTTTACTCTTTCAAGAAAGTGGTTACAAAGATCATTTGAAGAGAATATCTCTTTTTTGTGGATTTTTTGGTCATGCCTCTTCAAGTAAGAAGAGTCTTAATTTATAGATAGGATTGTTCTTCACCTAGAAGCTTCTAGCCAATCGAAATTTTACAACACAAAAGTAAAAGTACAATAATTTCTTCAAAGTGGTTGCAATAATTAAAGCATTTGTCTGCTAGTGTCGGCAACTTTATTCCAGCTTTAACAGTTGTCTTCCTTTTCTTTAATACTCACATGGTGCTGTCTGGTGATGTACCTTTCTTATCGTCCTTTATTTGTGGACGTGTCCCATCAGTCTGCAAGCTTCTTTTATGCATTCCTCACTCCCGAGGATTTGATCGTTCAAGATTTCACAAATCTTATCTTCTAAAATTTTTGATTCTTTGTCTCCTCTGCAGATAAGGATCCAATTATTACTCATTCCATACACCATGTATTTTTCTCTATAGAAAAATTGCATGGTTGAGCAAACTGATTTAATTCCAAGGGCTCGTCTGTAAATCATCCATTTTCTATTGATAGTGGGCATCTCCTTAAAAATCTGAATCTCTTTGAGTGGATTCCCATTATTTTTTCGAATAGTGACAAGATGATGTTCTCCATACCATTCTGGTTCTTTATACTCAGGACTGATAGTATAGAATCTCAATTTAACTGGTTGTTTATCACTGTATTTTTTGACACAGTTAACAAATTCTCTGTCAAATTGTTCAATTTCTTTTAGATCTGCTCCTGGGAAGAGTCGATCTAAGAATCCAAATGTTGCTAATTTTCGAACAATAATAGGATCAGCACCTTGAACTGCACTAATCCTTGGATAAATCGTCGTTGGAAGGGCTGTTAAGTAAATAGAACTTCCTTATCTGAAATTATATATCCATTCAGAGAATTCGTAATACTCCTTCTCCATAGGATGTAAATTGGTTCTAACATGATGAGTTGTAATTATTCCCCTTTGGTGATTTAAGGTCACCGGTAGATGATTTTTTATTTTCTTGGAATTCACTGATAACAGTAGGCTGTTCCAATGGGCCTTTTGATAAGGATGTTTCACCCAAAAGGTGAGTGGCTCCTTTTCCACTTGTAAATTTTTCCAACAATTTGTCAATACTGACGGGTGATTGTTGTGGACCCTTTTTTATGACTTTTTCCTCTTGCGAGGTAAGAGAGTCATTTCTCTTAAATTTTGATTCTCCACTTGAGGTGGATGTATTAATCTCCCGAAATGGGATGTGACTAGCCTTTCGTCTGTATTCACCTTTTTGTAAAGGAGGATATTCCTGGCTGCAAGTTACAAAAAAGTCTAAACATTCTGTCAATTTTTCAACTATTTTTTCTTTATTATTATTTAATTTCTCAATCTTTTTTCCACTCTCAATAACCTTGTTTGATAAATCACACAAAGTTTGTCGAATATTAAGATGATCCTCTTGGACAGCAAGATAATCTGCATTAAAATCTGTTAGAAGATTTTGTAATTCCTTGGTAAATGCTTCAATCTTTTCCATATTCATGATTTCTGCTCAAGAAATTAGCAAATAAGTTATATTTTCCTTTAATATATTCAAATTTAAAATTATAAAAAGATAATAACACTTGCCATCTATGCAATCTTCTATGTTGAGGTGAATTTGGTAATTTATTATTTACTAATCCATTAAGTTGAGTATTATCAGTTTGAACAATAAATTCTTTAGGTAGCAAAAACATTTTAAATTTATTTATTCCTTTAATAACTGCTAATAATTCTTTTTCATTAGTTAAATAATTTACTTCAGCATTATTAAATGTTCCACTAGTATATCTACAAATTTCATTTAAATCGGTTTTTAATAAAGCACTCCAATATAAATTTGATGCGTCTGTCTGTACTATTAACTTATCATTTTCATCAGGGAGTCTAAGTTTAGGTAAATTTTTACAATTTTCTTTTAAATTTTTAACACAAAGAGTATGTTCTTCATTCCATCCTAACTTATTTGATTTTCTTAATAATCTTTGTAATTTATTTCTTTTTTCTGCCAGTTTTTCTATAAATCCTTCAGCATAGTTAAGACATCCTAAAAATTTCTGAATTTGCTGCTTATTTTCTAATTTATCAGGAAACAAAATTATTTTTTCTGATATATGAGGTTGTAATTTTATTCCATCACTATTTATTATCATTCCTAAGAATTCAATTTCATTTTTTGCTATTTCTGCCTTTTTCTGACTAAGTATTATACCTTCTTTTGAGCAAAGTATAGCAAAGCTTCTAAGATGTTTAAGATGATCTTCATATGTTTCTGAACAAACAAGTATGTCATCAACATAAACAATAAGAAAATTATAAGTTTTAAAAACTTCATCCATTCTTCTTTGATAAATTTGTGGTGCATTTTTTAATCCAAATGGCATAACTATCCATTCGCAATGTCCCTAAGGGGTACTAAATGCTGTTAATGGTATACTATTTTCTTCTAGCTTAATTTGCCAAAATCCAGATTTACAATCAAATTTTGAATAATATTTTTTATTCTTAGCTATATTTATTAAGACTTCTTTATTTGGTAGATAATATCCATCAAATTTAGTATTTTTATTAAGTTCTTTACAATTTACTACCATTCTAGGTTTTCCTCTTTTTATTTCTGCATGATTTCTAACCATAAAGGTAGGGCTACTATGAGGGCTATTACTTTTCCTTATAAGTTTTTGATTAAGAAGTTCTTGAATTTGTACTTGAAATTCTTCTTTATCTTCTTGATTATAAAGTATAGGTTTGACTCTAATAATGATTGTAGGTTCAAGTAATTCTATTTTAGCTGTAATTTTTGATTTTTTCCATTTTTCAAGTGGATTATCATTATAATTTTTTGCTAAAAGTTCTTTTATTTGGTCAAGAGTAATTGTTCTGATTGAGTATTTGAGTAATTTTGGTATAAATTCTATCTTTTCACCACGCTGAGTTGGCTGAACTCTGAATGGTTTAAATTCTCTTGCAATTTTTAGTAAATGTCCACATGGGGTTCTTAATTGGATAGTATAAATATTTTGACTGTATTGACTAAACTGTTGTAAAAAGTCATTTCCTAGAATAATATCACAATCATTTATATTATATTGATAAACATTTTTTACAGTTACTATTTTAGATCCTATGATAATTTCTATATTTTCATTTTTGTATTTTAATGATTCTTTTGCTCCAGTTATTCCTTGTAAAGTTAATTGTTGTTTGTTTTCTATTCATTTTGGTAATAAGAATTATTTAAATACAGTTATTTCAGCTCCTGTATCTATTAAAGCACAAGTAGTTATTTTTGTTTCGAATACAGTTATTTGTATATATACACTTATTGAAAATTTTATTTCTCTACTCATTTTTCTTTATGACAATATGTAGTTATTCCTTAATGTATAATAAGAATTCCTTCTTTGTCTATTTTATAATTATCTAGACTATCTAAAAATGAATTTCCTAATAATATTGGATGTTCATCAAAATTCATATTATTATCTATATAACATTCTATGTTTAATAATAAACTTCCAAGTTTAATTTGAACTTGTCCTATTATATCACAAGAGTTTATTCTTCCTTCAAAATCTCTGTAACTATAGGGTATTACTTTTTTCTTTTTAATTCCTTCATCTATTAAAGAGCAAATATGATTTTGACTTGCTCCAGTATCAATAAGTATTCTACTTTCATTTATCCATTTATTTCCATTAAAGAATTTTCATTTTATTTCATAGACACTACTATTTTTATTTTGTTTTATTTTTGAAATACTATGTCTTGAAGTACTACTACTTCCAATAATTATCTTATTTTTTTTATAAGTTATTTGTTTTGGTATTAAGGGTTGATCTATACTTATGGCATCATCATGTCCTATCTCAAAATTTTCTATTTCTTCTATATTTTGTTCTCTAAGTAGAATTGCTTCTCCTATGTCTCTAAATTCTTCATCGATTTTTATAAACGATTTTTCCATATATATATTTTCATAATTACTGTTTGTATAACAGTATAATCCTTGATATAATATAGTAAAAACTTTATTATCATCTTTTAGTATTTTATTAGGCATCTTAAAATGTAGACTAAGACAATCATCTAAATTTTTATCATTTATATGTACACAATATCTTGGGTAACCAAGTAAATTTTAATTTTTTATATGCTAAGTTTCCTTTAATTATTCCTAAATTTCCATTTTCTGCGTTTATACATCTTTCATCTTGTAAATTAAGTATTATAGGATTATTAATTCCTTCTTTAAAACATGATTTTATTATTATTTGTATTCCAGTAAGGTAGACATAAGATATTTTATTTCTTTTTTCTTGTTTTAATTTTCCTAGGAATTCATTAATATTTCTTTTGGTTATTAAATTTAGTTTTATTTTTCCATGTGTATGTTTTACATCTATGGCTTTTTCTATTTCGTGATATTCATTGATAACTAGCTTTTTTCTTTTAAAGGCTGAACTTACCATATTAAATAATCTATTTTCTCCTGGAGGCTTAAGATTTAATTCTGCTTTATTTATTTTTCTAAATTTTTCCCAATCAAATTTTCTTTTTAAAGCATATCCTTCTATTCCTTCGTAAACTTCAGTTTCTATATCCTCAGTATTTTCAATTTTCATGATCTCTAGGGCTCTGATACCATTTTTGAGGGGGTTTATGCAAAAATACAATTATTAACAAAAATACAAAATCAATATTGAATGTTTTGAATTTAATTAAGGTGGAAAGAGTTGATGGTGAGAATTTTAAATTTTAATTCCAAAAAGGGGGGTGTCGAATCCTAAATTAAAATTTTTAAGGACTAAAATAGAGTTTATTTTATAGTTGAATGACTTGTTTTGAAACCATTTATATTAAGGGTATTTTAGGCATTTTAAGACTTAAAAATGGTCAAAGGCCAAAAACAATAAATGGCCTCCTTTTTTAGGCCAATTGCAAGTATTTCCCCTTATTGTGAAGTGGCTTCTTTTAGCTCTCTCTCTCTCTCTCCCTTCTATTTTAAAATAATATTTTCTTTCTTATTCATTCCCGAAACCAATGCCAATAAATAATATTAAAAACAAATCTAGAATTTCTTCATTAGATACACGTGCACACACCTTATTATGCATTAAATAATTTCATCAAAATGCAATACAAAAAAAAGTCTTTCAACCTAGATAATTTGGGCTCCATTAATCCAAATTAACTTTCAATGTATACCATCTTAGTCCTTAGCTTTTCAAAACAATAGAAGATATCATACAAGAATTAAATTATATTCTATAAAAATTTTCGGGGCATTGCAGTAAAGCCATGTTGAAACTCGGAATGAAACCTGTTCCTGGTGTTAGTCAGGTCACCATTAATTTAAGAGAACCAAAAATGTAACCTTCTATACATTTATCGCTCTGGATGCATCTTTGATCTTTCTGTTGGAGCTGTTTGCTAAATCTGACAACCAATTGATGAAATTGCAGGTGTTATTTTTCATCTCAAAGCCTGATATTTTCGAGAGCCCAAATTCTGATACCTGTGTCATTTTTGGAGAAGCTAAGATTGAGGATTTGAGCTCTCAGCTGTAGACACAAGCTGCCCAACAATTCAGAATGCCTGATATGGGTTCTGTAATGGAACTATGCCTTTTTGTGTTAAAAGTTTATGTTTCTGATAGCCCCGATTATTTTCTGTTTTTTAAGTGCTTTCAGTTTTTTGAACTTGTCTTAGTTTTACTCTTGATTGTCATCATAATGTGAGGCCGGATTCTGCGCTTTTCAGCACCTTTGGCAGACCTTAAATAGTCTTGATTTCCTTCAGCACATCTTGTATCGGGTGCGCTTTCTTCTTCTGAGTGAGTGGATAAGCTAGGCCCGATATTCAATATCTTTGTTTTACGCTGATGTATGCCTATCTTTGAAGTCTGGCTCTTGTGGAAGCAGTTTACTTATTGATGTCTCTTTTAAGTAAAATATCCAAGTTCAAATACTTGTGCGTGTCAAATATTTTGCTTCCTGGTTGCATTGATTCTAAAGAATTACTCTTCCATTGATTCTAAAAATTACTCCTTTTTTCTAGATTGAACATGTTCAAGAGCTCCAATTTGCTCCATCCCTACTTGAGATGCCAACCTATGTTCCTTCTGGACAGGTGTAATCACTTGTAATGCATCAACATGTTTTACAGCTTAAAATTAGTGCTAAGTATGAGAAAGGTGCTAGGTTGTATCAAATGGGAACATAATTGTTGTTAGTTAATTCCGGAAAAAAATAACCAATTCATGCTTTATCATATGAAGGAAACCATCGACCAACATCAATTCCAAAATATAATCATCACTATTTTGAAGACGATAATCATTAATGTGCAACACACGTTTTACTCACTAGTATTTATACAAGTCTTGGTAAAATTCATATGTTACGACTTTACTTTTCTCATTTCATTTTTGCACAAGTATACAACTTTAAATCTTTCGTACTACAGATCTAGAAACTTCAGATTTCTCTAGTAATCAATTTAGGATTGTATCTTTTTTATTTGGTCAATTATTACTTCGATCAATATATTTCGATGTATTAATTCGTTTCTTTGCCATATGATGCAATACTTCGTGTACAAAAGTGTTGTCAACTATTTTTTTTTATTCTATTCTTTTCCAATGATGAATAACTCATTGAGATATCTAAATTTTTAACATATCATATACCTGAGCCTCTTGTGAGATTTTATAATTTGTTATATCTACACACTTATCAAGTGTATATGCCTTCTTAACATGATTATCTTTGCTAATTGCTCCATTTTCATATGAAAACTTTTTGTATTAGAATCAAATATCATAACGTTTCAGACGTGCCACAAAGTTATTTAATATAATATTAACTAATTGTCCTCAATGATGTTAATTTGAGTTGGAGCATTTAAAGCAGATGTGTAAGTTATTGTTGATCTCTTTGCTTAGTAAATGTATCTAAATAAATTATCTTTTGTGAGAATTTAAATTTTGATGCATTTATACATTATTTTCAACTTCTTAATTCATCCATCTAATGCTTAGAGAATTGTCTAGTCAAAATGCTAATAAGCAAATCACTTTGTAAAATATCACCCCGTTAGGGCTTGAGATATTGTATAAGGGTTTAAACTATTTATTTACTCTCAACATTTTTTAATTTCCCCATCAATGCATTGTGGTGGATTAATTTTGCATGTACTACACTACTAAAATAATTAGATGAAAAAATTAGACTTTGATCATAGGCCAATTATAACATGCAGAACTATGATGTTGACATGATACGTAATAGCTTTCACTAAACAGAAAATGAGAAGTATTTTCTTTTCAATTAAATTAGTTGAAGGCGTTTAACAAGTAATAATGTTAAACCATTTATCGACGTATCAACTAATACTTATCAAATGGTTGAGATTTAGGATCACCAGCATTAAAAAAACACACCGTCTTAATTGTATAATCTAAAAATTATGCTAATAATTTAATATTTGAGCAGTAATTTCGTAAACCTCAGATTGTAAACACTATGCAATCATCTAGTATACATATCAAATCTATTAACAAATAATATCTAGATGGTCAATGTGGATGGTGATGATCCCATTTATCACTTTGATTAATTTTCAGAAATATGGGAAATTCAATCTCTATTTTAACTAGTAAACGTCAATTTTTGATAAAGAGAATAAATATTATATAGGAATTCATTGAATTGAAGAATATTCGGTTCTTCGTTGAATGTTTGAATTTTTAATTTTATATCATTATTGACTAGTTATGGCCTAACTGACACGTCTAACAATACAATATAAAAGTTATTAAACTTCTGATTCGAAACAATTTATCAAAATAGTCACTAAAGTTTAGTATAATGTACCAATTAAGAAACACTATTACAAACTTTGTATGTTTCTTTTTTTTTTTCGGTGGAAAAATAAATTATTAATAATAGCAAGTTTATTCCTTCATATCACACAATATTGTTCTTCTGAAATCTCAAAATAATATTCTTCAAGAGTATTGATATGAATAAACTATTGCTTCTCTAATTAAAATTACAATTCTCTAGGATCGATACAATATTTACATTGAAATGTCTAAGTTGTTATTCTTAAAAAATAACATCATGATATTCTTCAAGAATATAAATAAATATAAAATTATACTTCTTTCTGAGCAACACGATATTTTTCAAGAATATTGATTTGTATTAATTGATTCAAATAATTCTGCAACATTCTTCTGGAATATTCAAATGTTTAAATCGTACATTGTTCCTGAATAACAATTATATCACGCTCTTCAAGAGTATTAACGTATTATTGTTTAGAGTAATAAATTATGTAAGGGTTTATTCTCCAGGAATAAAAACACAATTTAAGTTATCTTTGAGAGCAATTAAAATTTAACTAGAATATTAATGAAAATTATAATGTGCCACTTCGAGAGGATGCTATATTTACTATTACTTCTTCAAGAACAATATATCAATAATTTTTTGAAATATTTAAAATTTCATGATTTTTAGAAGTAAGTAATATTCTTTTGGAATATTAATTATAATGTTGTGCAACTTCAGAGATAACAAACATTAGCTCTTCAAGAGCCATATATTTGCTTCTTCAAAGTAATATATTCGTTTACCTACAAATCGAACAATATTCTTTTGAATTATTGAAATTGCAATGTCATGCTCTTCTAGAGTAATTAATATTATTTTAGAATATGAGCAATATTGTGTTATTTCAAGAGCACCAGTAAACTATTATTTAAAAATATTAAATCTCCAGGAGTATGTTTTATAGTAGAATATTAATTATTTGTAAGGTTGTGCTTTTTCAAGAGCAACAACATGAACAATTTATAGTTTATAAACGAATATAAAAAAATATTTAATCATGTTGTGACATGACAATAACAAATTATATATATCAATACCATAAAATAATATTTAATCAATTTATATAATCACATAATTCTTTATTCAAAGATAATAATATATATCATTAGTTCCATCACATAATCACAAGATAATATTTACTTTAATTTAATATGCAATTAAAATTACTGTAAAGCATTACTTTTAATAATTGACGTGCATAATGAGATGTAAAGAAATCAAATGGAATATGCATCCATAATTTTTTTTACACAAGCCCTACGCAACTAAATTTTAATGAAGAAAATAAATTATTATATTACAAGACATACAGACAGATTTCATCATAATATTCAAGTAAACGACAGATATAGGGGATTTTCAAAATTAAGTGCAAGACATGAAATATTCTAATTGAGTGCAAATTTGAGAATTTGGGTTCTAAGACGTGTAATATAAAAAATACTCCAATGTGAATTTGGGTAAAAACTTTGGTGCAGAAAGTTTCGATTGCTAATTTTTTTTTAAGAAAAAATAGTAATTAGATAAAAATGTTCTTGTTGATAATGTGTTATGAAAAAAAAAAAAGAATAAGAAAAATAAATAAGAGAGAAAAATAGAGAGTCAAAGCTCAAGTGCTTGTTTTAATGATAATCAAAATCTGTATTTATAGGGTTCAAAAAGAGAGTTACAATTAAAATGAAATAAACTCTCTAAACTAGATATGACTTATCTATGCATGATGATAAGATTACAGAATTATCAATATTTATCTTGTAGTATTACAACAAATAAAAATTTATAGAATTCTAAAGAATTCATTTACAACTTGTCTAGAGACAGTTTCTAGAGGCATCTTGTCTCTAGCCTAGTGATAATGATAATTTTTATCCAAATATTGTATTAGTGGGGAAATTTTTAGTACTCCATACAACTTGAGAATTGGGATCCAGAAACAAATAAATAGTATACATGTCAATTTTTAAGTAACAGAGTTTGAGCCACATTTTTTATGTAGAATGCGTTTTGAAATATTGAATTGATGGAGAATGTGTGATTAAAAAAAAAAATTAATTTGCATATAATATTATTTTATTGAGAAATGTGTGATTGAAAAAAAAATGTATTTTAGAAAAAAAAAAATGAGAATCAACTTAATACTGAAAAATTTCGCCTATTGGTATGCTTGACATAATAAAATATGATAAAAGTAAATCTAAAACAATGTTTGTTAATATTTTAATTTATTTTATACCTTCAAAAACTAACAATTAATATGATCAAAATAATTTACTTTGTTCAAATTGAGGGCTATGATTTGTTAATGAAAATAATGGAATATTTAGATGAAATTGGCAAAAGTCACCTCATCACACGTGAAACAACAATGAAAAGTGGTAGGGTAGGGTTCTTTTAAAAAGGCAATTCACTTTGTGAGCTGACACCTATATTGGGCCTGTTAGTACAATACATGGGCCAATCAATATAGTTGAATATTGTGGTAATTACACCAACTAGGGATGGGCTTGAAAACCACAGCTCGAAAAATCGATCCGACCCCACCCGACCCGAAACGGGTCGTGTTGGGTTGATTTAGGTGTAAGTTCGGGTCGGGTAAAATGAATTTAAAATAATTGTGGGTCGGGTTAAGTTTGCCCAAAACCGACCAAACCTAATGAAACCCTATTATTCATTGAAACCAGTGAAATGAACACCAAGATCTGATTCTTGAAACACCCATAGATACTCCAAGGAAACCTAGCTGCAGTAAAGAAGAAATTATTTTGCTAAATTTTTCTTCAATAAAGCCTCCACCAACGCCTCTTTGTCGAACAGATTCCCCAGCTTCAATGACTAGACCACAAAAATGTTGGATACATCTACTTTGCCGTCGCTACCGCCGGTGAAGATGGTGGATATAGAAGGGAAGGGTAGAGCACTAGTTACTTCTCAGCCGCTATGAGCTGGACAGGTTGTCCTTAGGGATTCCGCAATCCTACTCTATTTTGCTGCTCCTATTCTCCACCACCATTTCGTCACAAGATGACACTTCTCTTTTCTTCCATTCATTCATTTCCTCTATCTGTCCACCCTCTAACACATCCAATTTGGCTTGTCGGCCTCGCTACCTGTGGCCCTTCTGGCTAAGGACAAGCTTAACGCCTTTGGTTTGATGGAGCCTCTTTGGAAATCTGAAGGTTTGTCAATTGAATGAAGTTTTGGAAGATTTGGGGTTTAATGTAGTAGAGAGGGGAAAAAAAGGACCCGATTCGGGTTGGGTCGGTTTATGAAAGAGCCCAAAACCGAATATATCAGGGTTGGGTCAGTCTTGGGTCAAACCCGACCTGACCTATTGTTCACCCCTAACACCAATCATGTTTTTTTAACTTTCTAAAAGACTTCAATTTTTTTATTTTTGCTAAAAACTCATATGATAATTAACTAGATTTTCAACGATTTTTAGTTTGCTGATTATTGTATGATAATCGGACCAGATTTGGGCATGTTCATGGTTTTTCCGATGGAACTAGTCGGTCCGATCCGATCCGATTTTCATAACATTAATCGAAAGGACCTAAAGTCTTTAAAAAGTCAAGTCCTTGACTATAATTTGATCGATTTTAAAAATGGCAAAATGATCTTTAAACCTTTAAATAATTAAAACAATGTAAATCAATAGGGAAGGTCCTTAACGTTTAAAAAATGTGCAGCTCAATCCCTACTTTTTATTAAATGTGTATTGAAACGATCTTCACAATTTTCATTTAACAAATTTGTCAAATGACCAAAAGTTAAACGTCTGATCTTAGTTGGACTAATTTTGAAAATATCAAAATGGTCTATTAATATTTAATTAATTAAAACAATTTAAAAAGAGACAAAAAAAAATAAAAAATCATCTTCCCCAATCCATCCATCCCCAATCCCAACCCCTAACCATTGCACGAAGTATAGAGATAAAATTTGCCCATGTTTGACCGTCAATTGGGAATTTCAATTGTGACATTTTCTAACATGTACTATTCTTACCGAATGTTTAATATACTAGATTGGATAGTAAAAAAAAAAAGATTAAATTATGAAAAAACAATGTAATTTATTGTAGTGTTTAGTACAATGGATTGCTCTTAATGCATAAACAACCTATTAGTTTATCAGATCAGAAAGCTGTCAAGGAGGATACTTACATAAATACAGCCATCCTAATGAAGATCATGTTGTGTAATTAACTCATCGAGGATAAACTACATAAATATATAAACACACAAATATATATATATAGAAGTGCAGCACCAATAAATTCATTAGAGATTATTTGTAAAAGGGATCCCTTGAGCTCTGTATCGATGATAGAATCAATCTCTATAATTATGGAATGGGCCATGCTATTTTGCCCGAAAAGGGGAACCTGGGCACCCTATTGGTGGGGGGCTTGACAGTCCAATAGGGGGGGCACCCGGTTTTGACCCGGAGCGCCCCTTTTTCGGGCGAAAGGGATTTGCCCTTATTGAATGCATATGAGATACAAAGGAATATGCTATTTTTTTTTTCTAAATTCCGTCGACTGAGAAATGTTGAAACAATGAAACTACATAAATTATTTGTACTGCGCCTACTATCATCAACCAAGGAAAAAAATATGAACTTGTTTGATCCTTATTATTTTCAATATACATTTTTCTCTTTCTTCTTTTCAACTACACATTCTTCAATAACATAATATTACAAATATAAGTGTTATACCCCAAATCCAATTAATTTAGGTTGTAAACACCTTTAATATGTTTAATGCATTTATTTTGGCAAGATCTATTATTTATCTGAATTGTTATTCTAGTAAATTATATTAAATAATATAGTTTGTAGATTTAAGTTTTAGTAATTTGTTAATAACAAGGAGTTGTGATATACAGATACAAATTACAATATGACCGAATCTTAAATCATCTTGTAAGTAATAACAAGATATGAATATCATTGTTATGGATAGATCATCAAGTGTGACATTTCTTACTTGTGAAGGAAGCAGAAGATCTCACAAGGTAAAGTGCAGTGACACTTAAATAAACACGTGGGTGTTTTATTGTAAAACAAAATATTGGAGACCTGCTGGAAAGATTCCACATGGATAACTATCTGAGTGTCAGTGGTTAATCTCTAATGTTCGGTAGTGGAGTTGATCATTTGATTTGAGGTCATCATAGTACCTTATATGACGGCAGTCATACCTTGGTGATGTTGGATGTTGCTATGCAAATGGTCGCTAATACGACATCGTTTGATTATGTCAAGAATCATATGAATATTGTGAGTGATCAATAGATGATTCGTCACTCTTAGATTATAAGAGATTATAATCTACATGATGTGAACCACGTAACAATAGTAGCTACGCAATCCAACAACTAGATTAGAACCAACCCAAGAAAGCAAATAGATCGAGGTTTTGGATTTGACCCAAGAATTGTGAACCAAGCAACCAACACAATTGCCGACGATATGAAGACCTCTTGATCACACGCTTGATGAATCTAGCCCAGATGTTGAACACCACAAGAACACCAATTCTTGATGAGTTCGAAGTTGTCCAATGAAGAACAAATGGTTTGAAAGCAATAAAAAGCTCATAATTAATTCAATAATAATAATGGTCTCCGTTTACAATGAATGAAAATAGTATTTATACTAAACCTTAGAATTAAGGAAAAATCAGAAATAACTTGCCAAAACTATTAAAATTCGTAATCTAATTGAATTATACCAAAATAAGGAAAACGCGGAAAAGCCAAATCTTTGCCCAAAATAACCCTATGCGGCCGCATAGGTATTTCCTATGCGGTCGCATAGGTCTCGAGAAATGAGAGCTTCAAGTCTTTGTAGGGCACCATGCGACCGCATGGTGCATTGCACTATGCGGCCGCATAGTGCAATGTGAAGGTCACGTCTTCGTCTGCTTGTATTGAGTTCTTCCAATCCGATTCGGGTCTCGACTAGGGATGTCAACGAGCCGAGCCGAGCCGGAAAAAAAAAGCTCGAGCCGAGCCCGAGCTTTTTTGGACCGAGCTTTTGTGGGCCCGAGCAGAGCCCGGCCAAAAAAAATGAGGCTGGGCCCGAGCTTTTGACCCGAGCCTTAGCGGGCCGAGCCGAGCCCGAGCCGTGCGAGCTTTTTTGCCATCCCTAGTCTCGACTCCAACACGGAACTTGCTCCATTCTTCATTGCGAACGCCATATTGTCGACCGTAGCTTGAACAAGCAATGTCATCGCTTCTTTTACTCGTCTTGCCCTAGCTCGAGTCATCGGTCTTTCCTCAACGATCAATGGATCTTTCCTCGGGCTTGTCTCCTTTGCAACAGCGTCTGGATCACATCATCCCCTCCCTCTTGAAAATGATTCGTCCTCAAATCTGTACCTGCATCAAACAGAGAGAGATCAGACACATTGAAAGTAGCTGAAACATTATACTCACCATGAAGATCTAGCTTGTAAGCATTACATTGATTCGTTCAAGAACTTGAAAAGGTCCATCTCCACGTGGATGCAACTTGGACTTCCGTTGTTCTAGGAAACGTTCTTTTCTCAAATGTAACCAAACCCAATCATCAGGTTCAAATATAACGCTCCTCCGCCCCTTGTTGGCTTGTGTAGCATAGTGCTTGTTTTTCTGCTCAATTTGAAACTTGACCTTCTCATGCAATGCCTTTACCATTTCCACATTCTTTCTCCCATCTAAACTACCACGCTCATTAATAGGCAAAGGAATCAAATCCAATGGTGTTAGTGGATTAAAATCATAAACAATTTCAAAGGGAGAAAATGAAGTAGTAGAATGTACAACCTGGTTATATGCAAACTCAATGAAAGGTAAACACTCTTCCCAACTCTTCAGATTCTTATTAATTACGGTACGTAGCAATTGAATCATAGTCCTATTAACTACTTCGGTCTGTCCATTAGTCTGTGGATGACAAGTAGTAGAAAATAACAACTTAGTTCCTAGCTTATTCCACAAAACTCTCCAAAAATGACTAATGAACTTAACATCTCTATCTGATACAATACTTTTGGAAACTCCATGCAAACGTACTATCTCCTTAAAGAACAAATTTGCAATGTTTGTAGCATCATAGTCTTATGGCAAGGAATGAAGTGTGCCATCTTACTAAATCTATCTACAACCACAAAAATTGAATCCCGTCCTTTCTTAGTCCTAGATCAAACCCCCACTATGTGACTCTCGGACCAACAACTCCCTCATAGAACATTTAGGAACACACAATCTATTTTCCCGAAATAAAGAGCCATCATGCCTAAAGAATTTATCAACAACCCCCATACTACATGATTCAAATATTTCAGAAAATTCATCATCATTCACATACACGTCCTTCACATATTCAAACCTAAGCAATTTTGTACTTAAAGAAGTAAGAAATACATACATTCGTGACAACGCATCTGCTACCACATTATCCTTACCTTGTTTGTACCGAATGATATATGGAAATGACTCAATGAATTCCATCCAGCGTGCATGCCTCTTGTTTAGCTTCCCTTGGCCCAGCAAATGCTTCAAGGATTCATGGTCAGAATGGATCACGAACTCTTTCGGCCATAAATAATGTTGCCAAGTCTCCAAAACTCTAACAAGTGCATACAACTCCTTTTCATATGTAGGATAGTTGAGTGCTGTCCCGCTTAGCTTTTCACTGAAATATGCAATGGGTCTTCCATCCTGCATCAAAACAGCACCAATACCTATTCCCAAAGCATCACATTCAATTTCAAAAGCTTTATCAAAGTTAGGCAATGATAAAACAGACGCTTTACATAACCTATCCTTAATAGCCTCAAATGCAAGTTCTTGTTCTACATCCCATTTAAATCCTACACTCTTTTTAAGGACTTCTGTGAGTGGTGTGGCAAGTGTGCTAAAGTCCTTAACAAATCGCCTATAAAAACTAGCCAAGCAATGGAAACTCCTAACCTCAGTTATGCTCCTAGGTGTTGGTCACTCTTTAATAGCTTTGATTTTATCTTCATCAACTTCTATTCCATTACCACTAACAACATATCCGAGAAAGACAACATTTTCCATGCAAACTGAACACTTTTTGAAATTAGCATAAAGTTGTTCTTTTTTTAAAACCACAAGCACACACTTCAAATGCTCTACATGCTCTTTTAAGTCCTTACTATAAATTACTACTACAAATTTACCTATAAAAGCACGCAAAACATGATTCATTAAACGCATGAAAGTGCTAGGTGCATTAGTAAGACCAAATGGCATAACCAACCATTCATAAAATCCATATTTGGTTTTAAACGCAGTTTTCCATTCATCCCCTTCCCGCATTCTAATTTGGTGATAACCACTCTTAAGATCAATTTTAGAAAATATGTATGCACCATGTAGTTCATCTAACATGTCATCTAACCTAGGGATAGGATGTTGATGCTTTACCGTAATGTTGTTGATGGCTCTACAATCTACCCACATCCTCCAAGTTCCATATTTCTTTGGCACAAGTAACATCGGCACAGCACATGGACTCATGCTTTCCTGCACATACCCTTTGCTCAATAGTTCCTCAACTTGCCTTTGTAGCTCCTTAGTCTCCTCGGATTACTACGATAGGCTGGTCGATTTGGAATCACAGCTCCAGGTACAAAATCAATTTGGTGTTCGATGCCTCGAATGGGTGGTAGCCCACTAGGCACATCCTCCGGGAAAACATCTTGAAATTCCTACAACAAAGAAGTAGCCAAACTAGGGAGGGATATGTTACGCTCCTCATGATTGAAGAGTGATTCTTTGTATACCAAAAGAATCATGGGTAGCCTATCAACTATATCTCTCTTCAATTCACTCCCTTTTGCAAAGAAGTTTACTCTCGTTTTTTCTCTCCTCTCCTTTTCTATTATCTCTTTCTCTCTTTCTTTTCTCTCACCCTCATTGTTTTTTCCCTTATGTGGCTCCACTCTTTTTTTCTCTCCATCAGCCACCTCACAAATCTCTCTTATGGTCCTTTTCTTTCACTCTCCTCTCCTCCTTACCTTTTAACTTATTTTGATATTCAAATACTTGTTGTGGTGTCAATGGAGCAAGAGTAATTGCCTTCCCATATTTCCTAAAGTTGTACCTATTTTTGTACCCGTCATGTATCACATTTCTATCATATTGCCAAGGCCTCCCCAACAATATGCGACTCCCTTGCATAGGAACTACATCACACATAACATCATCCTGGTAACTCCCAATGGAGAAACTAATCAAAACCCTCCTATTCACCTTAATAGCACCAATATCATTCAACCATTGCATTCTATATGGTTTGGGATGTTTTAACATTGTAAGTCCTAGCTTATTTACAAGTGTGGTGCTAGCTACATTAGTGCAACTACCCCCATCAATAATAACACTACATACCGTATTGTTGACGTGACACCTTGTGTGGAATATGTTCTCCCGCTACTGCTCCAAGTCATCCGCCGCTGCTCCAAGTCATCCGCCTTGATTTGAGCACTAAGAGTTCGCCTCGTGACCAATAACTCTCCCACGGCATACTCCGTCTTTTCTTCTTCAACAATTTCCTCCAATTCCGGCATGTCTTCATAATCACTTTCACTTTCACTCACCACCTCTCCATTGCGTACCGCTATTGTCCTTTGGTTTGGACATTGAGAGGCGATGTGCTCCTTTCCCAAACACCTAAAGCATTGGATATCCCTATTCCTTGTTGGTTGGGCTCCCTCCTTGATTGGAGCCTTGGTTGTAATATCCTCTTTACTCTTTAGCACCTCAGCTCTTCCCCTTTGAACAGCCCCATCACCTTTGTTATCCCATCTCGGTTTCCATGAAGGATTGGAACCCGAAGAACCCGATGAATTCCTAGCTGCCCCTTTCCTCTTTACTTGTTTCTCCACCTTCATAGCCACATGTAGCAACTCCTTCATCTCCACATAATTTTGTAACTCCACTACATTAGCTATTTTCTTATTCAAACCATTTATAAATCTAGCCATGGTAGCCTCCTCATCTTCCACAATATTCGCCCTAATCTTCAAAATCTCAATCTCCTTGTAATAAATAGTCTTCCAGAATCTGAGACCCTTGATAAAGGCCTTGCAACCTTTGGTGAATCTCCCTATAGTAATGACTAGGCACAAATCTCTTCCTCATGATATTTTTCAATTCCCCCCAAGTATTAACAGGTTGTTCCCTATTCCTCCTCCTCGAAGTCACTATTTGATCCCACCAAGTAATAACATAATCAGTAAATTCAAGGACTGCAATTTTTACCTTCTTTATCTCTAAATAATTGTGGTAATCGAAGATCAATTCAATCCTCTTTTTCCACTCCAAATACGCCTCTGGATCACTTCTGCCCTTGAATGTTGGAATGGTCATTTTGATGTTGCCCATGTTTCCATCATCTCCATCACGATCCTGGCCCCTTCTTTCTTACCTATCTACTCTACTCCTTATTCTTCCCAAATCAACATCCATCAAAGCATCTCCATCCGTTCCACTTCCTTCATCAATTTCCTCTTCAAAATTCATCCTACACCCCTGTCTACCTTGCCTCCTTGCATTAGGAATTTCCCGCGAGCGATCCCTACGTAGTTCAGCAATCTCTGCAGCCTGTATAGCCATCCCATCCCGTAAGTCACCAATCAACCTCTCAAATAGCTAATACATGTCATTAGTCATCCCAGCTTGTTCTTGATTCCCACTTGATATAGAACTGTCTTTGATAGACATCTTAATTTTAAAATATTTATATGCCTCACCTGTTTCACTCGTGTTTCACTCACTTGCCTCACCTGTTTCACTCGTGTTTCACTCACTATGACTTTTTTCCTCTATTAATCTCACAACTCTGCCTTTTTCCACTTGATGCTTTCACCCAAGTACTTCAAGGTCAAAATAAAACTCAACCAAATTTTTTCCTCGAAGAATTCAAACCCGATTATGAGCAATGTGTGACTCAAGAGAATTATGACATGAAAGGATAACAAAAGAACTGGACAAATAGAAGTGAAGAAACTAAATGTCAATTCAAGAAAAATGGTTCTTGAATGGAATTTGACACTTTTTTTGACTCAAGAACTGAAATTGGACTCGCTGGAAATACCCTGGTAATAATTTTTTTTAAACTCGGGATTGTGATTACAATTTACAAATCCAGCAAAACAAACGGAATTGAATTTGGACTTGTAAATAGCCCGAAAAACAACTTTGACTTTTTTTTTTGTAATTTTTTGGATCAAAGGAAAAAAAAATTTGTTACTGGACACAAGAACTGGGCAGAAAGAAAAACACAAACAAAGACTCAAACAAACAAGAAAGATATAACCTTAATTATTAGAGCTTTGCTCTGATACCAATTGATGTGAACCACGTAGCAATAATAGCTACGCAATCCAACAACTAGATTAGAACCAACTCAAGAAAGCCAATAGATCGATGTTTTGGATTCGACCCAAGAATTGTAAACCAAGCAACCAACACAATCGCTGACGATATGAAGACCTCTTGATCACACGCTTGATGAATCTAGCCCGGATGTTGAACACCACAAGAACCGATTCTTGATGAGTTCGAAGTTGTCCAATGAAGAACAAATGGTTTGAAAGCAATAAAACCTCACAGTTAATTCAATAATAATAATGGTCTTCGTTTACAATGAATGGAAATAGTATTTATACTAAACCCTAGAATTAAGGAAAAACCGGAAATAACTTGCCAAACCTATTAAAATTCGTAATTTAATAGAATTCTACCAAAATAAGGAAAAACGTGGAAAAGCCAAATCTCTGCCCAAAATAACCCTATGCGGTCGCATAGGTCTCGAGAAATGAGACCTTCAAGTCTTTGTAGGGCACCATGCGACCTCATGGTGCATTGCACTATGCGGCCGCATAGTGCAACGTGAATGTCACGTTTTCGTCTGCTTGTATTGAGTCTTCCAATCCGATTTTGGTCTCGAATCCAACACGGAACTTGCTCTATTCTTCATTGCGAACGCCATATCATCGACCGTAGCTTGAACAAGCAATGCCATCGCCTCTTTTACTCGTCTTGGCCTCGCTCGAGTCATCGGTCTTTCCTCAAAGATCAATGGATCTTTCCTCCGGCTTGTTTCCTTTGCAACGGCATCCTGGATCACATCACTACATGTCATTCAATTAAGTTGATAACAAAATCATTGGCCAATGTGTACTCATAAGTTGAAAATGAGTTTTCGACTTACATTGACTTAATAGTGGGATGGAAAATATGATCGATAATTTAGACTGACATATATCCATATCTTGTAATTGATCGGATCATATTGATGAAAAGATTATAATTTCACGGTAATCGAACAAGTTTGATTTTGTCATACCATGTGACATTTTTCGTCACATGTATTGTGCCTACACATTGCTAGATGTCAATTTGGGACGATATATGTGAATTTGTGATAAATTAAAAATGTGTATTTAATTTATCGATTTTGATTAGATCAAAAATAATAATTCATGTCGTTGATATGGTGATCCGGAACCTAATGTATCACATACAAAAGGAGAACTAGAAGAATTAATTAATTAGTTCATGGTCGGAATTTAATTAATTTGATTAATTAAATATTGGACTGAGTTAAATTTAAAAGACGTGCTTAAGCCACTTGGACTTCTATTAATATGTTGTTATGATTTGAAAATTGATAACATATTATTATTATTATTATTATTATTATTAGCCCAAAAAAAGAAAAAAAACATTACTTCTCTCAATCTTGTTCCATGTGTGAATTTTCATTGGAAACTGGACAATTGGACAACTGTGGATTGCATATCAAAACAGTTCTTCAAGGAAGTCATCAAGTATAATTTGTCATCACAAATTCTCTCTTAACACAAAGAAGATCCTTATTGAGATTTGAAAATTTTATTTAAATTCCGTTATACATGTTAAGTAAATTCTCAACAATAAGCAAACCCAAAATTCTTTCTTATTTTTAACCACATTTTCTATCAATCTACTTTTTTTTTTTAAAAAAAATACATTATTACAATCAAATGGGGCTCAAACAAGTGAGCATGGGGTAATAAGTTTATATTGATCCGAAATAATCCATATGCTCCCATATTTAATAAGATTCCGACTAGAAGCATACAAGTACTATAATGTTGCTCCATAGGTATCTAGTAATCATGTAGGGGTAAATAGGCAATTTCACAGCAAAGCAATTAAAAATTCAATATAAAATATTATTTAAAGCCACACGATAAGATTGATGGGCTAATATTTTTAAATTTAATGTTCGTTTACTATGCACAAAATAATCTTGGTAGTTGACTATGGACAAAATAATCTTGGTAGTTGACTATAGACTTTTTTCCCATCCCACCATTGACAGAAATAGATAAACAAGAATTAATTCTAACTCCCACCCGAGGGAAAAAAAGTAGAAGATTCCGACAAGAAAATAATCATATGTGACTAGTGCACATTACTAACATCACGAATGAAATAGTCGAGGATCCAGAGTAATTAACCGAGCCACAAAAGCAGCCTAAGTATCAAACAAAGAAAATGGAAGGTGCAAATCACCGCCGGGCTCTTTAAACCTTTACCAGCATTCCTAACCCGCTGTCATAGGCTTACTTCCCCATGTTTGGTTTTTTTTTTTTTTATATATATTCAAGTGTCCATCTTCGACGACTAATTCTGGAGTTTACGCTTTGGCCCCTTGTTTGTTCATTTGTCATAGGCTTGTTTTCCTTTGTTTCTTCGTTCTTTCTTTCCTTCTGTCATTAGTAGCTGTCTCATTCTAGGCCTTCTATTAGTGCTGGGCTAGCTGAGACTATATTGTCCAAGGATGAAGAATACGAGTAGACTTCTCTTTTCTATTTCTACGTGTATATCATTTTTCCTTTAGTCAATCTTATTATTTAGTTTAACAACAAAAAATTGAATTTTATGACTACAAGTCGACGTTGAACGTGTGTTTAACGTTATTATGAAATGTTTTATAAGTGATGTAAAAGTAATATTTGAATATACATGAACGCTAATTAATTTATAATTAATATCAGAGAATGTATACGCGAAAATGAATGTTAAATCATTTATTTAATTTTTAATTAAGTAAAACTGTATATTAATTAACATACATGAACGTGGATAATGAAATGCATTCTTAAATGTGAAATTCTAATGAACTTATAATTAGAATTAATAACATTGAAATACATAATTGAACAACGTGAATGTTAATTAATTGAGAATTAATAATAGAAAATTCATACATTAATGAAAGCACACATGTGAAATGAATATATTAGAATCGTTCAAAAAATAATTCTCACTTGATGTGATATTTAATATGCCAATCAACGTTGAACGTGTGTTGGACGTTAGTATGAAATAATTTATAAGTGATGTAAAGGTAACATTTGAATATCCGTGAATGTTAATTAATTTATAACTAATACCAATGAATATATACGTGATAATAAATGTTAAATTATTTATTTAATTTTCAATGAAATAAAATTAGATGTTAATTAGCATGCGTTGACTTGAATAATGAAATGTATTTTAGAATGTGAAATTCTAATTAATTTATAATAAGAATTAACAACACTGAAATGTATAAATAAAGATAAATATTAATTAAATGAATGTAAATGTTAATAATGAGAATTCATACATTAATGAAAGCGTACAAGTGAAATGAATATGTCAAATGTGCATGTACATTGATGGTAACTAAATGGTTAAATAAATTAAATAAATATTGAAATGGAAAAGTAAGGTATTATTGAAATAATTAAATTACAGTAGAGTTGGAATCATCCAAAAAATAATTTACGTGATGTGATATTTAATATATTATAAATTATAGATTATTGCATAAGGCTCTCTCTCTTTCACACACACGTGTATATGTTTACGAGTTGAAAGGCGGTAGAGCTTTAAAAACAATTAATTAAGATAAAAAGATCCTTAAATAAACTTGATTTGCTGATCGAACATTTTAATATTTTTATTGATGAGAGTCAACGTGTACTTAAACTGCTTATGTATGTGATAGGTACATCTAAGTACCACAGCTCCGTGCATTCACTTAATACGGAATAAGAACACTGTTGTCGTGGCCAAGAGAGTATAACGAATGTTCATTCAAATAAAATATCTTTCTTTATAAAGACCATATTATACATAATAAAAAATATCTTTAAATTGAAATAGTAAACAGAAAAAATAATTAAAATTATGGGGTAAATAGAAAATTATGGATGTCTCAAAAAATGCCAATGGGTTTGGATGATTTTTTCTTTTCTTTTTTCTATAAGGTACGAGTTTCTGGATGTCTTGAACATTCTTCAAGCATAAATCCGGTGTTTTACTTGTAATATTCTTTATGCATGATTTTTATTAATTAAATAAAAGAGTGACGCTTCTAGATTTTGTCCATGACATTCAAAATTTTAGGAGTCTTGTACCATTATCACTTTAAAACTCTAGTCAAATATTATCTCGTCCCAGTGGGTAGGTTATAAGAATAATGCTATTTATAGTAAAAATCATCAATAGTCATCATACGTGACTATTATGTGTATGCCCCATTGAACGGCTATCGATAATCTTCACTATGAATAGCATTATTAGAGTTATAATGCCCCATTGTGAGTGGGCAACATATACTGTTGCCATGTCTTCTCCTCTACTGACGTGGCAACACCACATATTGCTATGTTCACAATGACCATTATAATTTCTGTCCACGCTGGGTAGTGGGCAGGAGATCGAACCCGAAACTCTGGTAACCTAGTTTGCATTTTATCTCAATAAGGTCGTATTTTTTTCTTCAAAGAATTCTAAAAAAGGGGAAAAAAAAGGGGGTTCATAGAACCTCCACAGGCAACTCACATGAGGTGGGTCAATAAAAAAAATTAAAAAGTTACCCTACTCCCCATGTGATTTGTTTGTGGGGGGTTCGAGTTTGAAAATGATAACAAATTCGCAAATCTTTCTCTTCTTTACGGACGACAAAAAAGATCGTCGACTCGGGCTTGGCCAGCAAAAAGCCTGAGTCGGAGCCCTGCTCGGGCTTGGGCCGAGCCCCCATTTGGGGTGTCGGCTCGAGCTCGGGCTGGCCTGTGTGGCTCGTCGTACGAGCCTGTCCGATTAAAAAATAAATAAATAAAAATGACACAATACATGCAGCTATAGTTTAGCTGCCTACAGTGGCAGCTAAAAATAGCTGCCTGCAATGAAAAAAAAAATAGCTGTAGCTCAGCTCGGCCCACTCAGGTTCGAGTCGAAAGCTCGTGCACAGCCTCATTTTTTTGGCTAAACTTTTCAACATTTTATTACTTATTTTTTTTACGCACCAAAAAACTTTTTGAATTTCTGGTAGAAAGAGGCCCAAAAAAATTCGGTCCTATTTTGCTGGAGCCGAGCACGAGTTTCGGGTTTCGGCTCGTAGACATGGCTACTCTTCCTTCCAGCCTATTTTGATGGAGACTTTGAATCTTTCCTTGTACTCAAATTCACGAGAATATATCCACAATATTCATATTTTCTACCTTATGCAAATTAAATTTTTGACTTGAATATATCCATGCAATCGATTTTTTCTTGAGTTTTACTTCGATAATTCTTGATACAACCATAAGAGAGAGAACTTTGACGTTACCATAAGAGACCGTCTGAAGAAGCATTAAAGAGATGGAGATCTGCTGTTTGGTTGGTCCAAAACCCCTGCCGCCGACTCCGAACGGTTGCCGATCTTGCTAAACGTGCCGAAGTCGAACGCAAATGTATTGATTTGATCCCATAAGTGGGACCAAGCATCAGGGACGTAGCCAGGTTTTGAAGTTGGGGGGGGCGACAATACGGGGGGTGGAGGGGGGCAGGCCCCCCTCCCGGGGGTTCGGGGGCGGAGCCCCCGAAAATTTTTTTTTTAACTAAAAGAATTGAAAACAACGATTTTGAGTACTAAAATAGTACTGAAATTCAATGTTCGATTCAATCACTACTGACTATCCTACTACTTAATTCTTAAATTCAAATATTCAATAACTAACAATTACACAAACTAACAGCAACTACTCTACTTAATTCTTAAATTCAAATATTCAAGAACAACTAAACATACATTATGCATAAACCAGGTTGAGAATTGAGTTTTAATTAGTTGGGCTTGAGAATTGGGAACTTAGGTTTTGGATTGGATTTGGGCTATTGATTTATTTAAGTAACTATTGGATCTTTTGTTTAGATCTAAGATTTTTGTATGTTGAATTTTAAAATGTAAGTTATTTACTCAATATTTATTAATGGAAAAAAATAAAAAATTTCAAAATTTTTGGGGCGAGAAAAAATCTTGGGGGGGGCGAAATTGAAAAATACGTTACAAATTAACTAGAAATAGTGTACCGCGGACAATGTTTGGGGGGGGGGCGTCGCCCCCCCCCCCCCCCCCCCCCCCGCCCCCCCTAGCTCCGTCTCTGCCAAGCATGTTGCCGCAAGAAGCAGAACCCCACATGACATGTTACCGAATTCTTATTCATCATGTTTTGATACAACCGACTCGTTTCTAATTAATTTAGAGTCTACTTTATTTTGCCTGGTCAGATCTAATTCAAATGCTTGTACAATTGCTGCGTTGATTGCGCCATAATTTCAAACCTGGAAACTTCTTGTACGTTTCACGATGGCTATACTTTTCTGCCATTCACACACACAATTTTCCTCCGGAAACTATAAAGCAACGAAAGGTCATGTACATATTATGAATTTGACCCTTCAAATCCCAGAAAAGAAAAACCCTTTTCAAATTTAAGTTCATTACGAACTTTGAAGCTATAATATGAGTAAAGGAATGCCTTCATTATCAGGTCAAGCTTGAGAATCAAAGAGTGCACGCCTCACAAGCTTTGAGATGGTGCTGAAGGCAATGTGTTTCACACAATTAAGACAAAAAGCCTCCAAAAATAAATGGGCGCCTGCCTCAATTTTATACCATTGCTGGTCAGTACTTTTTTTTTTTTTTTTAAAACCAGATCATCTTATTCTCTAGATGCAAGTTATTACTCCATTAAATTCTCAAGTAAGGATAGGGACGGATGTAGCTCGGTCCAGTCCCCAACTCACTGAATTTTTTTGGTAGAATTTTTTTAACAAAGTCTGGCTTGTAATCTGGTCGTGGATCCGTTACTGAGTAAGGATGTAAAATAAGTTGGTCTGGTGGAACTTAGAGCTTAGATAATGTTTTTTATTTTATGTTTTATGTCATATCAGAATATGAGCATGGCATGGGAGTTATACCAACAGGAAGCTATCTTTCTTTTTACAATTGTGTCCCATCTTGTTTTCTGAATTCACGTGGTATTTTTCTGTTTGACATATGAACAGTATTTTCCTTTTTTTTTTTTGGCTTGGGGTGGGGGTGGGGGTGGGGGTGAATAAATAGTATTAACATTACAAAAGTCGAATGCAAATGAAAATAATGCACTCTAAAAGTATCAAATAGAACAAACTACAATCATTGTGTCAAAAGGACTATTTAACTTTTGACAAACTACAATTATTGTATCAACGAGACACACATGGGCGTCCCTTTGTAGTTGAACAATTTTAGTCATTTGATAATATTTATAATCATCCCAGGTATCTGTAAAAGAGTATTTTATCTTTCGCACATATTTGAATTTTATACCCTCAACCTTCGTAGAACAAAAATTATGTTCCTACGTCGTCCCCTAGTATCGAATAAGGAGCGATAAAATGCAAATAAACTTTCAAACCATTTGCTATTTTGTAATAACTATTTTCTAATCAATAGGAAAAATTAATCATCAAGTCCCAACAAAACTGGATTTCAAAGATGGTACGACTTACGAGTACGTTCTGTCATATTCTGAAAAATAGTGTGTCCTCCAAAAGCGGGGGTCTTGTATACTACTGTTTCCACTCAAAACATTGCAGATATTGTCATTTTAGTAATCTATGGATACGTTCGATATTGATTAAAATCCAATTAAAATTAAAAATATGGTCGTTATTGGGTTTAATTCCTACCAAACGTGCCCTATATTCAAGATCGAGCAATGCTGCTTGAACAGTGGCTTTTGACATGATTTGTTGATAGGCAACCCCAGTATAGATGCCTTTTTTTCTTTTCTTTTCTTTCTATCCGTCCAATGGACAAATGACACGTGTCCTTCCGCTAAAAATTCCGTCGGTGAACATGTTCATGTAGCAGCAGGTTTGTTCAAGAACATCCCAGTTATGGTCTGTAATCCCTTTAAATTACACGTAGGCCTCCACTAAAGTAATTTAACAGCTTTATGAACTTAATAATTGTAACTTCTCTCCCTAGTTGTCTGTGTTATAAGTAGGCTGAGAATATTTCACTCATTTAAAAACCTCCAATTTTTTCTACCATAATCCATTCAGTCTTATCATATAATTAATTTCAAAATTCTGGCAGAAAGTTTATGAACCAAGAGCTTAGAAAGCTTGACCGAGCAATTCAATCCGTTTAAAGCAGTTGGATTTCAAGATTTTTGTTCTCAAACCAGCAACATCTTGGACAAGATGTTAAGTGTACAATCTGAAGTAAGTTTCAACGAACAGAAACTTAAATAAATATTTAGAATGTGGCATGGTATACATATTATCGTTGTGTTGTGGCCTTTAAGATCGTGGTGAAAATTTATAGCAATGATTTATGTTTTTAATAATATGGAATGGTAATCAAAGTTGTGCTTTGGACTGTTTTGTACAATGGGACTTTTGAATTTCATCTAGGTAGACATGAGAACTTCTGGGATATTACTTATCAAGTTCTCTTGCATTTTATTCTTTAGCTCAGTTGTAATTTGACATCCATTTTCCAGGAGAAGATACGAATAGCTTTATACGTGCAAAAAGCAGCGCTGCATTTCATTGATGGTATGATTTAGCATGAAATATACTGTGTTACTACTCATTTTCCCTGTTTTTCCTTCTCATATGTGTTTCTTGCATACTATATTACAGCCGCTAGTCAAGCAGCAGATAAGCGCCAGATCCCCGAGGAGGTTAGGCAAGCTGGTTTCAGCATTGATCCAGATGACCTTGCATCAATTGTTCGTTCACATGATCTCAAGCGATTGGAGTCCCATGGAGGACTAGAAGAATTAGCGAGAAAATTATCCGTTTCACTGGAAAAAGGAGTATGCCCAAGTGAAATTTCAAATAGGCAAAGAATCTATGGCTTGAATAAATTTGTTGAGAAACCTTCAAGGCCCTTCTTTATGTTTGTGTGGGATACCCTACAAGATCTTACGCTGATTATCTTAATGGTTTGCGCTGTAATCTCTGTAGGTGTTGGCATTGCCACAAAAGGGTGGCCGAAAGGCATGTATGATGGGCTTGGAATAATTCTGTGCATTTTCTTAGTGGTGTTAGTCACTGCCATTAGTGACTACAAGCAATCTTTGCAATTCAGGGACCTCGGTAAAGAAAAACGAAACATACAAGTTCATGTCACAAGAAATAGGAACAGACAGAAAGTTTCTATTTATGATTTGGTGGTAGGTGACATTGTTCACCTGTCCATAGGAGATCAAGTTCCAGCAGATGGGCTTTTTATATCAGGTTACAGCTTGTCAATTGATGAATCGAGCTTGTCTGGAGAGAGTGGGACAGTGAACATAGAAAACGGGAGACCTTTTCTTCTGTCTGGTACGAAAGTGCAAGACGGATCAGGTAAAATGCTCGTGACTTCTGTTGGAATGAGGACCGAATGGGGACGGTTGATGTTCACTCTAACTGAAAGAGGAAATGATGAGACGCCATTGCAGGTGAAACTAAATGGAGTGGCGACTATTATTGGGAAAATTGGTTTGACTTTTGCTGTGCTGACATTTTTGGTGCTCACTGCACGATTTTTAGCAGCAAAGCATGGTGGGATCACAAAATGGACTATGGATGATGCTCTTAGTCTTCTGAATTTCTTTGCAATTGCAGTAACTATACTTGTAGTTGCTGTACCGGAAGGGCTGCCATTGGCAGTAACGTTAAGTCTTGCCTTTGCAATGAAGAAATTAATGGAAGGTAGGGCGCTAGTGAGGCATCTCTCTGCTTGTGAGACTATGGGTTCGGTGAGTTCCATTTGCACGGATAAAACAGGCACATTGACTACAAATCACATGGAGGTGACAGAAATTTGGATATGTGGAGAAGCTAAAACCGTAGAAAGTAACAGGCTGGGAAATGCATTGAAGTCTTCTATACCAGAAAAAGTAATGAAAGCTCTTGTTCTTGGCATATTTCTAAACACAAACTCCGAAGTGGTGAAAGGTCAAGACGGGAAGACTGAAATATTTGGTTCTCCAACTGAGACAGCTTTGCTGGAGTTCGCCTTGCTATTTCGGATGGACTTTGATGCTGAAAAACAGGAGTGCAAAACAATAAAAGTCGATCCTTTTAATTCAGTAAAGAAAAATATGTCGGTGCTGGTGGCTCTTCCAGGTGGTGGGCTTCGAGCTTTTGTTAAAGGTGCATCAGAAATTATACTTGGCATGTGTGACAAAATTGTTGGGAAGGATGGGGAATCAGTATCTTTATCTTATGAGCAAAGAAAGGACATTGCGAATGTCATTGATGGTTTTGCATGCAAAGCTCTCAGAACACTTTGTTTAGCTTTTAAGGATATAGAAAACACATCTGATGATTCTATTCCTGATAACAACTATACACTTATAGCAGTAGTTGGAATTAAGGATCCAGTTCGACCTGGTGTAAAAGAAGCTGTCCAGACTTGTATAGCTGCTGGAATTACTGTACGAATGGTAACTGGAGATAACATAAACACTGCCAAGGCCATTGCTAAAGGATGTGGCATCTTGACTGATGATGGAATAGCCATAGAAGGGCCAGATTTTCGCGATAAAAGTACCCAAGAAATGAAGGAGATAATACCTAAACTGCAGGTATGATGCTGGCAAGAAAAGGATTTAGACATTGTGTTGAGCAAATTCTCTTCATAATTTCTTGAGTTATTCATTTTTCAGGTTATGGCGCGATCATTGCCTTTGGACAAGCACAAATTAGTAACTATGTTGAGGAAAGAATTGAAAGAAGTGGTGGCTGTGACCGGTGATGGAACTAATGATGCTCCTGCTCTTCACGAGGCAGATATTGGACTTGCTATGGGTATGGCAGGAACCGAGGTCTGTCTAACATCCTGTATATGTAGTATTCAGTAGAATAAGATGCTTTATTTGTTCTTTCATTGCCTTAATGTTGGAGAGTTCTTTGATGGACACAGGTTGCTAAAGAAAGCGCAGATGTGGTGATAATGGATGATAATTTTAAGACCATAGTGAATGTTGCTAAATGGGGTCGATCAGTTTACATCAACATTCAAAAGTTTTTACAGTTCCAGCTGACTGTAAATGTTGTTGCTCTCATAACAAATTTTGTTTCTGCATGCGTCTCAGGTAGCTATCCTTCACCACAATTCAACCGAATGAAACAATGGGTTATCTGTAAATCTACACATCATTGATTACTAAAAATGTTAATGTATAACTTCAGGTTCTGCACCCCTCACCGCTGTGCAGTTGCTATGGGTGAACATGATAATGGACACTCTCGGTGCATTAGCTCTAGCTACAGAACCTCCACATGATGGATTGATGAAGAGACCGCCTGTTGGGAGGAATGCTCATTTCATTACAATGGTTATGTGGAGAAATATTATTGGCCAGAGTTTGTACCAATTGGCCACTCTTGGGATACTCTCATTTGAAGGGAAGCGGCTTTTGAAGCTGAATGGTGCAGATTCTACTTCTACTCTTAATACCTTGATATTCAATACCTTCGTGTTTTGCCAGGTAAATGAAAAGGACATGTAAAAGTACCTTATTTACATCTGCATTGTGGCCTAATATTTGCTTGGGAAACTCTGATAACCTTCCTTTCACAAATACCAGGTTTTTAACGAAATAAACAGCCGTGACATGGAGAAAATAAATGTTTTCCGTGGCATGTTCAGCAGCTGGCTTTTCATGATCATCATGGTCTCCACTGTTGCTTTCCAAGTAGTTATAGTAGAATTTTTAGGCAAATTGGCAGATACAGTGCCATTGAGTCTTGAGTTGTGGGGGGTTAGCATATTGATTGGAGCAGTAAGTTTGCTGGTTGCTGTTATCCTCAAATGCATTCCCATTTCGAGTTCCAATAACACTGAAGACGTCAAGCATCACGATGACTACGAACTACTTCCCTCAGGACCGGACCTCGCATAAAACAATGAATTCAATGCCAAGGTGAAGTACAGACTCTTGCATGCTAATGAAATAGCTTTCGTTTTGACTTATCAAATGATACGTTTGGATGTCATGAACAATTTCCCACGTACTATTCGTTATGGTGGGTGTGTTGTGTTCATTTTTTTTCCTGATTTTTCTTTTTGGTTTCCCATTCTGTACCAGAAAAAGACGACTACCTTCTTTCGGCGTACATCATTTTATTAAATTTGAAGAAAAGAGGTAAGCAAGGGAGGTGAAGAGGACTGAACATTCGCTTGACGATAGGAGCTTTAAGATATGGCATTCATTAGGCGCTGCAATTCTTACTATGCTTGTATTCTGGATCATTATGTTTCACCCTTCTAATGTTATACCGATAAATTGTAAGTTTCATGTTAATATTCCGATCTGTATTAAGTTTCATGTTAATAAACCATTAACTCTTTCTACTTATTTTCTCAAAGAGAACTTCCATTTGTTAGATATGAACAAATCACTATGCATGACTTGAAGACGAACTCAATCAGAAGGGAACTTTTACAAAACAGGCCAAGACCAACCTCGGCCGTAAGTTTACCAAACATGAGTTGAGTTCATTGTATGAAAAAAGCAGCGAGTATTTGCATTTTCTTACTAAGCCAACTTTAGACATTTTCCATAAAAGATTAAAGCACGCTTTTCCCAACTCAAAAGTCAAAAGGGACAAACAACTTTGGGGAAATTTGAAACAAAAGAAATAAAGAAGAACAATTATTTTTACAGTTAAAACGCTCAATCACACCGAACTTCAATAAAATGGAACCGTACACAATGAATGAATTAAGGTACACTAAAATTTGATCAGAAAGTGCAAATGTATCACTATCAGTCAGCCACGAATTCGTGTATTCTATTTAACAGACAAAAACATAGTAACGAATTGGTTACATTTCGAGACAATATTCATAGTGTCTTACAGGAGCGAAGCTTAAAATTCAAAGCGTTTCTAAACTGTCATAACATGAAGACAATAGTAATATTACAACATGCCACCTTGTACTAGTGTGATGAAGTATCGGCATGCTTTCTTACAAAGAGCTTGCTTACGTCCTCTGTAACAACATTGCTCCTGCAAAATTCAATTTGATCATGGGTAAATTTAACTTGTGGAAAGCAAAATGTCATGCCAAGCACATTAAATTTACATTTAAGGCTAGGGCTTATGGGTTCAAACTTCAAACAAACCAAGAAAACACAAACAGAATTTAGCATTGCAATTACTCAGCGAAAGGTACATGTTACTATGATATATCAAGACGGTGTGGATGTGATGGTGGTTGGATGCATACCATAAAGTGAAGAATCATGTAGGACAATGTGACTAACAGATTAGAAAATCAAAACAAAATAAAAGAAATATATCAAAAAATTGATTGAAAGGTGAAAACTCGCATCAAGTAGTACATCTTATCTCAATATTTGAGTAGTTGGAGAGTTCTAGATGTTCTTTCGGTCCCTTTAATTTTTCAATAATAGCAAGAACATAAAGGAGCATGAAACCAACAAAGAACTTAATATATGGAGACAATATTTTTCTTCAGTGCTAACTGCTAACCAATGATAAAGATATTCATACTAAAATAAGAAATTCGAGTCCCACTGCCAGCAACAGATAACTAAGATTTCAGACATTGACTAGAATAATATACAGGTATACCCAGGAAAAGAGTACTACGCTGTTAAACGAACATGAAATATTTACAACTCATTCCAATTCGATTAAATGGCCAGGTATCTGTAACAAAGTCCCTTCTGGCAGGTATTAATTGATAAATTTAATCTTGATTTACCAGAAGAATAAGCGATGCAACATGTGTCACAGACAATCACATATTCAAAACAATTTAGAAATTGGATGAAGAAATTATACATATAAGTTACAGTTTGGGATGCATCAAGAAACGAACAATGACTCTGCCATTAAGAATTGGGCTAAGCTAAATGTAAATAAAACACTATCGCAAATAATCAACGTTTAGTTCACACCTTCCAGTAAGCTGAGGTGGGAGTAAATTGCCACCTACTGTATTCTTGGAATGAGGCAAGGCCCCCTTTGGAACTTTACTACGAAGATGACTGGCAGGAGAACCATTCAAGTCTCTCTTCCGAGATGCGCCTTCAGCCATTGCAGCCGCAACTCGAGATGAGTGGTCTGAGGCAGTCATAAGATGAGATGGCAAAGCAGGTGAATCCAAGAGGAGTGAGGCGTCAGGGAGTTTCAGCCCAGAAGACTCTGGCTGATTAGAAAATTTCTCTGTTTGTTTAGGCAATGACGACCCCGAACTCCTACATGCCCTGAAAAGTAACTTACAGATATAAAGCAGGAGAATATCATAAAAACAACTGAAAAAGATCCGGATCTACAATCTACTTGACTACAAAATACGCAAGGGGCATTACTCCTTCAGTCCCTACAGAATCAGAAAAATGAAAATGAAAAGGAAATACACATGTCAAAATCCCAATCCATCCAATGATATCCAAAAGAATCAATCCCAATACAGAAAAAGTTACAACCTGACTAAATCCCCAATATTCTTTAGCACATGTATTATCTTTATTTAAATTACTGATCTCATTCATCTTTTACTCAAATTGCCACAATTATGTTAATATAAATTGCCAAAGTACATCCCTTACACCCACTCACCTCAACTAAAAAAAAAGGAAAAAGAAAAAAGAAAACGAAAAAGAGAAGGGAAAAAAGATCCCAAAAAATAGGACCACTTCACGAACCTTAAAATCCATTGAGATACGTAAAAACTAAGATGAGCTAGTGCTTGAAAGCACATTCAGATTACTAAAATGTAGATTCATATTTTAGTGCACCCAATGACCCAAAACAAAATTAGATAAAAAGACCACCTCCTAAATCACACTACGTGTGCTTTATACAGAAATCATGGACCACTGAGTGACACATGCAGAGTATTGGGCTTCGAATTTTGAAATCCAGGACATGGACATTGCTGAAGATATATATTACTATCTCTTAATTCTTACAGCATTACAGAAACACAGAGTGCAATGTAATATGAAGTGTTCAAGATGACTTGGTCAACTCAATTTAAAGTAAGCATAACATTTGACATCTATGGATATACTTTTGAAGTAACTCAATGCAAAATGTTAGATATACATGTCATTACCTTGTTCAAGTGTCAAATGTGCAACATGGGTACCTAAAGCAATTGTAGCGGTCTTTAGGTGATTATGGAACAAATCTAAACTCAAATGAGTTGGAATAAAGGTAAATCAAATCCCTTTTAGAGCATATTTAGCACAAGGAAAAAGATATAGCATTCAATGGTCCCGGGTGAAAATAACTCTTACATAGAGTTCAATCCAGAATTTCAAACGTGAACACAGATTGTGGTCATTCAATTACATGTTTCCTAGTTTTTATAGATGCAGTAAAGTAGATCTCAGTTTGGTGTTTATTGATGCATACTGAATCGCGAGAACGAATCCATGGTCATCAAGTTTTCTTTAACCGTGACTTATATTGTGCTTGTTTGGGATCATTTTTTTATCAAATATACTTTTTACCCACACATTTCAGGGGACCAACAACTACTATCCATTTTTTATCCACATATTCTCTGGGACCAGCCGATTAAATTATAATTTAAAATCTTCCAAACAAACACATTATGAACATTGAAAATCTTAAGGATACATGCCATGCCTTGCTTCCATTCCAACGTCATTTTGAAGTTAGTGACGAAGACACAGCTGAACAATAGAATAAGACTTTGGAATCTGATGGGAAATGGATTTAAGATTGTGAAGAATATTATAAATTGTATATAATAAACTTGTTTCTATTACAAAGTAAAAGACCCTATTTATAGGGTTACAAATAACTGTAAAAGGAAATAAATATAAAAAGAAATATTATGCAATCTACTACTAAGGAAAGTAATCCTACACTAAAAGGAAATATTATAATTGCAATCTTTGACGATCTCTGGAATCTTATTCAATATCCTTGACAAAGATAATTAAAACGAGATGAAAAGAAGTTTCAAAAATTTGATACAGTAATATCAAAGGATTCAGGTCTGGAAATAAACATGAAAGAAAAAGATAATTTCCAGAAGAACCCCTAACTACGATGATGCAAGGAGTAGGATTAGATAAAGATGACTGTTCTAGAAGATGGGGTGCTCACAAAGACGATGAGATTCTCATGCACAAAAGGATACTCACTGAGAATTGAAGGGGCACAGCCTTGATGAAAATGCCATTAATAGGTGTGGCACTCGCTATTTCTGAGTCAGAGGAAGGGCCACTGAGATCTCTTGAACTAACAGGGGAAGAGACAAAATTTAGAATTGATTCTTGGTTTCGAAAGTGGAGCTGGTTTGGGTAAAAAAATGAAGCTTTTGAGATAATTTCTGGAAATTTTGGCAGATTAGACTGGAGATAAAGAAGCAGGGAGGCAGATTATAAATATCAACCAGAAGCAGAGAAAAAAGAGTGAGATTGAAAAATATGTAAAGAACAAGAATCAGAAATTATTTAGAAGAGCTAATTTTACAATAGGAGAAAATTATTCAATACAAAAGAAGTTGAGAAAAGAAGGAAAAGGAAACTTATGGCATAAACAATGATTTTTGATTGTGAAGTGACAACTTTGCAACTCAGAAGTTGCATTATTTGGATTTTATGTTCTTAGGGTTATTTATTTAAAAAAAAAAAAAAAACAAGGAATAGAACAGATGTATGCTTAATAGCTTACAATTTCAGTATGTGGGTCTGTGCCCCTTTCTTGAGCAACTTCAATGAAATCTTGACATAACATGTAATGAAAGGCCACTAAGATTCCAAAAGCAACAGGGGTAACAGGAACAAGGATAGGGATAAACAACAGTCATTTTAAATCAACCTTCCAACTGCAGTAGCAAATATAAATTGGTAATCATGCATTCACACTGAATAAAGCTAATTCCAACTTTCTCCCCTCTTTTTTTCTGTTTGAGTTGTTAAGGATCCATCCTTCTAATAAATGTCAAATACTTTACTATACCTTTTATCACACTCCAGATCGCTCAACTATTATCCCATTTGAAAAGGGGAAATCACATATAAAGCACATGAAAATAATTACTACTTCACGTCTTCCAACCAAAAATTAAAAGACTAAAGGCCTGTTCTCTTTACCGTTTTTAAGCCGTTTTCTGTTTTCGATTTTTCAAAACAGTGAAAACGCGTTTTTGAAAACAAGTTAAAATTTTACAAAGGAAACTCAAAACGACAAATTTGTCATTTTGAGTGTTTCCAGTTATAATCAAACCAAAATTTTCAAAACACGTTTTAAGTGTTTTCAAAACAATTTTTCAAAATGCCAAAAAGAACACATTTTCAACAATCTCAAAATGGACACTCAAAACACAACTCAAAATGAATTCAAAACTGAACGGCCTCTAAATATTTGTTTTTTCATTCCTAGAAAGGAAAAGCATAGGAAACAAATAAAAAATTATTTACCTTTCTTTATACTGCTGAAACGAGTAGAGGTGGCATGTAGAGGTGTAAAATCTGTGGGCCAGCCCGAAATAGCTAGCCTGCCGAGAAAAATTTCAGACCATAACCGGCGGGCTGGGACGTGGTATTTGGCCTGGCGGTTGACAGTGGGTTCATATATTATTATTTTTTAAAAAGAGTCAGATTCTATGGAAGTGAAATATTTTTGCCTTTATAATCAGAGCTTAAATTATTTTTTCTATTCTGAAGTAAAAATTAATTTTTACTTGACTCAAAGGTAGAATTGATTTTGCATTAAATTCTATATTTAATTTCTGCCTTGATACACGGAAGAATTTAATTGTACCTTGAAACAAGGCAGAAAAGAGATGGTGATCAAGGCAGATTATCTGCCTAACTTTAACTAAAAGTAAAGAATTTTTGGAGTAATTTTGGTAATGCAATTTCAAAAACACAATTAATGAATGGATTTAACCCAAATAGAACCGAACATACCCGTTTTTAGGATGGGCCAGCTGGCCGAACTGTTCCCATGGAAGGAACAACTGATCCGGCCAACCCGGACAGGAAACTGCAATGGGCCTGTAATGGCATGCTTCCGGGCTGTGCCGGTTCAAGCTGGTGGGGGGTGGTTGACATGCCTATGGCACTAGGTCAGAGTAAATTAAAGAAAATGCCTTTCACTGACCTAAAAAGGTTCTCGTTCATAAAGGATTCACGTTGCTGGCTCCAAATTTACGGAGAATAACTGATTGCCCAGAAACTCAAAATTATTTTAGAAATAATTTGGAAAGAATTCTAGAGTGTAAGGAGAAGGAGAAGGAGAAGGAGAAGAAGAAGAAGAGATCAATTGCTGAGAATTGATTTGGACCAAAAAAATTGGTTTGTGAGTTTAACTAATAGGTTTTCACGAGCCTTTCTGAAATGCTACACCTTTAGGCATGGACGAATCAGGTTCGAGATTTGTTGTTTGTTATTATATCACAAAGCAATAAACATCAAAAGTGACAAAGGGAAAAGGCGAGTTAATTGTTTGAACACACACCAAACTTTGACTAACGTCATGTTTCACTCACTGTACTTCAATTTGTACCACATTACTCATTGAACTTTATAAAGTTGCACTACATTACTCATTGAAAAACATCTGTTACTAAACATTGTCTACATGGAGAATGGAATTCACATCTGTCACTTAAATCCCTCCAACAAAAAATGAAATGCCATCTCATTACTCTCAAACATTCCACACCCTTCTCAATTGAAATCGTGAAAATCAAACCCTTATTTCTCAAACACTACGCTCACAATTGCCGCTTCAATTTTTGAAATTCCCCTAATTGGTTAAAGGGATGACGAGGGTTGGGAAAGAGTGGAGGAAGGAGAAGCGGTTGATGAGGAGCAGAAGAAACTTAAGAAAGATGCTACCAGGAAGAAAGGTGTTTCTGGAGGTTCATGGAATAACTATGATGAGCATTCTCAAATACCTTTAGCATCTCTCTATCAAAGACAAAAGTTAAATGCTATGAAGTTGATATTGCACATTTTAGTTGCCCTAGAAACCAAAGTCAGTTATCATCATTTTCAACATCGACTATTGCAAATTCAGCAAGGAAGGAACTGTCATTGCATCAACTACAATAACTGTTAACTAACTTTCTTGGTGCTTCGATATCAGAGAAATAGCATCCAAAAAGAAAAAAAGATTCAAGATTTGGTGGTAGGGTTTACAAAGGATTGGGCTTTTAGTTTTGGGGGAGAAAGGTTTGATTTCACGCTTTCATCCCTGGTTTGGCTGAGGAATATTTGGGGAGGGTTAGGGAGTGATAATGTGGCATTTCATTTCTGAGATGGAGAGAGTTAACTGGCCAAGTGTGTATTCCGTTAGCCACGTAGGCAAGAATTATTAACGGATTTTATATGGTGAGTAATGGAATGCAATTGGAAAAAGTTCAGTGAGTAATGCAATGCAAATGTAAGTACAATGAGTAAAATGTGGCATGACCTAAAGTTCGGTGTGTATTCAAACAATTAACTCGGGAAAAGGCATGTAAAGATGTACCCAAGCCAAACTTTAGACTATTAAATCTTAGTTCAATGTCATGAATGAATCTTAATACACACTCAAGCCTGGCTACTTCTATTATTTGGTGAGCTTTTTGCCAAGCCAATTTTAAGACAACTCAAATAAGTTACTTAATTATAGTATTTGATGCTTACCATTACAACAGGTCTAGTTTGAGCAGTGTTAAGCCTTAAGCCCATATTGGATACGGTTATTTATGTAATTGTACACTTTCCTCTTCATCTATATGGCGTGAGTTTCCTGTCCAACTTGTATATAAATAGGTGCTAGTTGTTATCATTTGATTAAGAAGATTATTCCCTCAATCAGTTATTCTTCCCGCCTTTTACCTATCTTCTTCAATTCATCTACAAATTAACATGGTATCAGAGATTAACAATCAGTAATTTCGCCTAAATGACAGAGAATCCGAATATTGCAGAAGATCGACAAAGCCAGTTTGATCACACAAATTCCTCTGGCGATTCGTCTGTGGGAAAGATGGCTGTTGAAGATAACAGCTCAATTCTCAGTGAATTGATTTCTGATCCAGCAGGTCCTTATTTCCTTCATCATGGAGATAATACAGGAATGCAAATTATTTCGATTGTTCTCACAGAAGACAACTATCCTACCTGGAGCCGAGCTGTTGTTATGGCTCTAAGTGTCAAAAATAAAGAAGGATTCATCGATGGAACGATTGAGAGGCCTAGCAGAGACGATCCTTTGTTTAGTACTTGGCGTAGATGTAACCATGTGGTATCTTCCTGGATCATCAACTCCATTCCTAAGGAACTCTATCCTAGTGTGATGCACAAGGATTCTGCTAGAGACGTGTGGATTGAGCTTCGCGATAGGTACAGTCAAAGCAATAGTACTCGTGTGTATGATTTGAAGAAGCAGATTGCTTCTAATTCACAGGAGAATGGCTCTATCAGCTCTTACTTCAATAGATTTAAGGGGCTTTGGGAAGAATTGGATAATTATAGACCTGATATTAACAGCACTGGGTATAAACATGAGGATCAGGTTATGCAATTTTTGATGGGGCTTGATGATCAGTTTTCTGCTGTTAGAAGCCAAGTATTGTTAATGGATCCATTACCTTCTTTAAACAAGGTATTTGCGTTGATTTTACAAGATGAAAAACAGATGTTGCTGCAGAAAGAGAGCAACATTTCGTGCCTTTGCTGGTAAAATGATGAATAGACCAGGCACGAATCAGAAATATAACTCTTACAGTACACCTCAGAGGAGAGAGCAACCTATGTGCAATTATTGTGGTTTGATAGGACACATCAAGGGAAAATGCTACAAACTTGTAGGATATCCTCCAGGTCATAGGTTTGCTAGAGGTAGACCACCTATTGCCTGTGCAGTGGCTCATGTTCCTACTGATAGAAAGTCTGAGATATTCTCTTCACAATCAAAGGCTCCTTTCACCCCTGATCAGTGCCAGCAACTCTTAGCTATGCTTGTTCCTCAATTGCAAGCACGATTGTCTACTGGAAGTTCACCATCACCAGAAATCCCATTGGCATCAACATCTACTCCTGAAACTTCTGGTTTTTCAGGTAATCAATTCTGTAATAATATGGAAGATGATGGAATCAAGTGGATAATTGACACAGGAGCATCTGAACATATGGTTTGCTCTAGCGATTATCTGAACACTATTACAGCTGATTCCAAAGCCTTTGTTAAGTTGCCAAATGGATATCGTGTGGCTGTGACTAAAGTTGGAACTGTAAAATTGTCAGACGATTTAATTCTAACTGATGTTCTAGTGGTGCCATCATTCAATTTCAATCTGATATCTGCCAGCAATTTAGTCCTTAAGCATAATTGTTTTCTGACTTTTGTGCATAATGCTTGTTTTGTGCAGGATCTTTTAACATGGAGGATGATTGGGGTAGGCAAACTTGAGGATGGATTATATCATTTTCAGACTCCTGACCATCATTCACACTTCAAGTCCAAAAGCAAGTCACTCATCAAATCTCGTCAATTCAGTGCACATTCTGTTCAAAATTCCAATAATACACCTGTTATATCTTGTTGCAGCCCTATTTCTAATTTCCATTGTAGTAAAGGTGTTGCAACTTCTTGTAGTGTTCAAAACATCAACAATGTCACCAGTAATATTGATATATGGCATTGCCGTTTGGGTCATGTGCCCATTTCAAAGCTATCTACTTTTCATAAATATGCTTCTAACATCACATTTAATAAATTCTTACATTGTTCAGTTTGCCCTAAGGCCAAGCAACATAAACTCCCTTTCCCCATCAGTGAAACGAGGGCTTCTAAGGCCTTTGACATCATTCATTGTGATATTTGGGGGCCTTACTCCAATCCTTCTCTAAATGGATCTCATTACTTTCTCACCATCGTTGACGACTATAGCAGAGTCACATGGACTTATCTAATGCAAACTAAATCGCAAACCAGACCTATTATTCACAACTTTTATTCATTAATCCAAACTCACTTTCAAGCCAACATAAAAACAATAAGATCTGATAATGGTGCTGAGTTTCTAATGACAGATTTCTATCATTCCAAAGGGATTTTGCATCAAGTTAGCTGTGTCGAAACTCCACAACAAAATGGGATTGTTGAGAGGAAGTATCAACATATCCTAAACATTGCTCGGGCACTCAAATTTCAAGCAAATTTGCCACATAAATTTTGGGGACACTGCATTCTTACTGCCACACACCTTATAAATAGAACTCCAACCTCTGTTCTTGATGATAAGTCACCATATGAAAAACTCTTTAACTCAGCACCTTCATTTTCCCACCTCAGGGTGTTTGGTTGTTTATGTTATGCTATTACTCTGAGAAGACGCAGATCAAAATTCGATCCTAGAGCAGTACCATGCATCTTCATTGGCTATCCTTATGGTATGAAGGCTTATACATTATATGACCTTCGTACTAATACAGTTTTCCATTCTAGAGATGTTATTTTCCATGAAAACATCTTCCCTTTTCAGCATCCCTCCTTCTTGCATTCTTTAACCAACTCTACAGATTCTTCTCCTTCTGATCAGTGCTTATTTTCACCCCAACGTTTTCTTTTTCCTGATATTCCAATTTTCATTCCATTCCTAGTCCAGTTGATATATCCAATCCACCTTCTGATAATCCTATTACTCCATCTCAGATTCCAGCTTCACCTCAGAATCCTTCCCCTTCACCTTTGATTCCTGTTCGAAAATCAAAGAGAATCATTAAACCACCTTCATACCTCCTGGATTATCACTATAATCTATCCCTCAAGGCACCTACTCCTCCATCAGACTCCATGGGCAAAGGTCTTGCATCAGGTAAGCAATATCCAATATCAGATCATCTTGCTTATACTAAGTTGTCCTCTGCTTACAAAAGTTGTGCTTTAGCTTTGTCTACCGTGTTTGAGCCTCACACTTTTGAGGAGGCTTCTAAATATCCTAATTGGTGTCTTGCTATGGATTTGGAACACAAAGCTCTTTTTTCAAACCAAACCTGGGATGTTGTTAAGCTCCCAGCCAATAAGAAGCCAGTGGCATGTAAATGGGTGTATAAGGTTAAACTTCATTCAGATGGAACTGAGGAAAGAAAGAAAGCTCGCCTCGTTGCCAAAGGTTTTACTCAGCAATCAGGTTTAGACTATGAGGAGACATTTTCTCCTGTAGCAAAATTGGTGACTGTCAAGACTTTGTTGGCTGTTGCTGCTCAATTACACTGGGAGTTGCATCAGTTGGACATCAGTAATGCTTTTTTACATGGTGAATTACATGAAGAAGTCTACATGGTGATGCCTCCGGGGTATGAGCAGCAGGGGGAGTGTGGTGAACGTCTTGTTTGCAAGTTAAATAAGTCAATATATGGGCCTAAACAAGCCTCCAGACAGTGGAACACTAAACTGACCTCATATATCCTGTCACAAGGTTTTCAGCAATCAAAGGCAAATTATTCCTTGTTTAGCAAACAAAATGGCTGCTCCTTTACTGTGATATTAATCTATGTAGATGATATCATAATTGGTGGAAGTGACTTGTCATATATTGATCAATTCAAGGAGTTAAATGAAAAATTTAAGCTGAGGGATTTGGGGATTCTTAAGTATTTTCTTGGTCTTGAAATTGCTAGAACAGCAAAAGGCATTTCTATATGCCAAAGAAAATATGCTCTGGATGTTTTAACTGATGCTGGTTATTTGGGTGCCAAGCCAACAGCCAATCCTCTCCCACACAATCTGAAGCTGAGCAAGGATGAAGGAAATAATGTATTGGATGCAAGTGAGTATAGAAGACTAGTGGAAGACTACTCTATTTGACCATAACACGCCCTGATCTCTCTTATGCTGTGCAATTGTTGAGCCAATTTTTACAATCACCAAAACAACCCCACATGGAAGCTGCACACCATGTTTTGAGATACTTGAAAGGATCACCAGGACAGGGTTTATTTTTTGAGAGTAAGCCTGACCTTCAGCTCAAAGGCTACTGTGATGCAGACTGGGCTGCATGCTCCGACACTAGGAGGTCTGTTACGGGTTATTGTATCTTTTTGGGGAACTCATTAATATCATGGAAATCCAAAAAGCAACATACGGTATCAAGGTCTTCTGCTGAAGCAGAGTACAGGTCAATGGCTGCCGCTGTATGTGAGTTGAGTTGGTTGAAAAATCTGCTGGTTGATTTAGGGGTAAAGCAGTCGAAGGCAGCCTTATTATTCTGTGATAATCAGTCGGCAATTCATATATCAAGCAACCCCGTTTTCCATGAAAGGACGAAGCATATAAAAATTGATTGCCATTTGGTTAGAGACAAAGTCCAAGCTGGTGAAGTAAAAATGTTGTTTACGACCTCTCAGAATCAGATAGCAGATTTGCTGACAAAGGCCATTGGTGGAACTAGATTTAAGTTGCTACTATACAAGATGAGAGTATTGAATATATACTCCTCATCTTGAGGGGGAGTGTTAAGCCTTAAGCCCATATTGGATTGGGTTATTTATGTAATTGTACACTTTCCTCTTCATCTATATGGCGTGAGTTTCCTGTCCAACTTGTATATAAATAGGTGCTAGTTGTTATCATTTGATTAAGAAGATTATTCCCTCAATCAGTTATTCTTCCCGCCTTTTACCTATCTTCTTCAATTCATCTACAAATTAACAAGCAGAGCGCATTCAAGCCTGAATATTTCGGTTTCTTACACTGATATTGAATAGATAGAGCTAAACAAGTAAAAATCCTCACCTGCTTAATTAGTATCACAAAAATGCTAAATAAGTCTGTTTGTATCCATTTCGTCTTGTTCTTCTTTCTCCTTTTCCCTTTCAATTTTCAACAGTATATATAATATCCAAATAGAACATAACTTCTATAGATTTTTAAATGTTTATGTACTCCATACTATAATACCTAAAACTTTCCTCTCAAGTCCACGAATTAGCATAGAGGAAGGCATGCTTACTATTCAAATTACAATCTCCATTAACTCTTAAAAGCTCATAGTCGTTACCCTTTTCAATTTTAGCTTCGACGCCATAACCAAAGCCAAAATTTGCAGGGATCACACAAATTTAGCTTGTAGAAAAAATTAACCAAAGATCAGAGCAGAAGAGTTATCTAGGAATTACTTGCGGGAGTGGGTTGAATCGTTGTTCGGTGGAACGGATGAAGGGTCCTGAAAACGGCATCGTTTCTCTTCGGGGACTTGTATTTCTTTAACCAGTTGTTCTTCTTCATTGATTCGAGGTTCGTCATCATCTGAAGAAGATGCGTAATCAACGAGTGCCATCGTCAATGATCTTTCTTTCGCTTCCTCTGAGGAATTCCTCTAATCTCGTGCCTTGAACGCCGTTAGTTTTTACCGTATTTTCATTTTCCTTTTTCCTTTTTTGGTTGTGTTTAGAAACAATTTTTAGAATAATTCACTGTCCAATTAAATATAATCTTAGTACTACATACGTCAGTGTAATTATTTCATAAACTTATATAATGAAAACTCATTTAAATTTTTCAATAAAATCAACATACCTAACAAATTACTTGGTCTGTTTATGCATTTATTATAGCTGGGACATTCATATCGACATTTTTTAGAAGAATAATTCTATTTAACATCATACACTTGATTGGTTCAATTAAATGAATCATGTGATATTGTATTAAAATGAATTTATCATTTAATATCATGTAATTGTTACATTTTGTGCATTGTTGAGTTAATAAATCATATATTTTTCCTTATTTAGAAAAATATTAAAGTATGTTTCCGAAAAACTCTAAATTTATTAAAAATAAAATTTAAGTTCTAGTTGAAAGCACTGCAAAATTGGTACAAGATTGTCACTCACTAAAACTTCCATAGATAGAGTCTGTAGATCGCGTGGCTATGTGCTATCTCAATGCGTTCACGAGGCTCATCCATGGTTTCATCTCTTAAAGCTCGAAGGATTGCCTTCGACAGTGCCGGACTCGAGGAGAGGCCCAAATTTTTTAGGGGCCCATTTTCTCCTCTTTTTTATTTTTATTTTTATTAACCTAAAATTTCACTAGTTACGGCACTGAAGGCAAAAAAACCAGCTAGAGTATTGGTGGAAATATGCTAACCCATATTTTCACTTTGGCCCTCGACCAATAAACAGAATAAAAAAATGAAAAAGTTAAAATATAACTTTACACAACAAAAATGCAAAAATACCCCCAGTTGAAGAAAGGCAAAACTCTCACAGCATTTCTTAAGGCACGATTGTCAACAACCTGCCCAAATATCGGCTGTTAACAGTCGGCATTTGGGCCAACTATTAGCAATTGTTTGCGTTGGCTGTTTCGGCCCAGACAAAGTTGGCCCACGTGTTTTTTTATAATGTTATTAATAATTTAATATTGAATAGATGACTTTTTGTTTGTTAACAGCCAATCGGGTGTTTTTCGTAAAAGTTGTTAAGACCGTTAATCAGAAAGTTAAGCAGATGAATTTTTTTCCCGTTTGTGCTTAAAAAATTATACATCTGCTAAAAAAATTTATCTGCCTGTTACCTATGAATCTTAATTTATTGAGTAAAAACGTATACACATTTAACGAAAATGAAATTAAACATACGTAAATATATTTACCGATTCGAAATAATTGACAGAAAATAATTTTTTTTCAGTTATCGATATTTTTGAGATTTTTCAGATTAAAGAAAATGAGAGAGTTTTTATCTGTGTTTGAGCTGATTTTGAAATTTTAAGTAGGGAGTGTTTGATTTTTATTTGTTAACTAAAAGGGTAGTATTGTCTTTTTAACAAAATCATATTTTGTAATTGTTTTATTTACTTAAGGACATTTTTATCTTTTGAACTCAAATAGTTCACTTTGAAAATATGGTATAATTGAAAAGTCAAAGTGAAAAATGAGGTGATTGATTAAGCTAAACTTAAATGTACCCCAGAGTATTCCCTACATCTTCACCATGCACATCAGGCAGTCAAGCTATTAAGGGACTTGGCCCGTCCTCAAAGGTCGAAAATATTGGAGGTTTAAAAGTTGTCATTTTTGGAGCTCCTAACGAATCCATAGTATGACTTTTCATATATTATTTCTATTATTTGAAATATAGTAAAGGTGCGTTTGATCGCAAGAGTTGAATTTGAGTGGAAAGAGAATGAATTACAGATAATTGAATTGTCTAGAAATTGTTTTATTGGAAATTGTCAATTAATTGTGTTTGATTTGTATAATTTTTCACTGGGAAAATGTTGAAAGTTTGGATCTTTTTATGTTCGTTTGACTTTGTTGTTTTTTTTACAGTTGTCCATAGAATTTATTTTTATTGCAAAAAAAAAAACAAAAAAGGCTGAAAAGCATTTTCCCACCAAAGTGGTGGGAAAACTAATTCCTCAAAAACAAGAAAAAGCCAATCACGTGAGATTTCATAGGAAAACAAATTCCATGAAATATTTTACCTATCAAACATGACAAAAAGTGAAAAGTTGGAAAATATATTCCAACTTCCATGGAAAATGGCACCTATCAAACGTGCCTAATTGTTTTGAGCTTTTTGTAAACTTCTAAGAGAACAATACATAAATCCTATATATTAAAATTACATTTCAAAACTAACAAACTTGTTAAATTATTTCAAAATTCAGGTGTTAATTTCAATTAAATATATAATTAATTATCCATACCCCACCCCCACGCACGCACCCCACCCCACCCACAAATTTTTTTTTTTTTTACAGAAATTCAAATCTGAAATTCACACCCACCCCACCCCACCCCACCCACATAATTTCTTTTTTTCAAAAATTCAAATCTGAAATTCACACGCACCCGGACCCACCCCACCTCAAGATTTCAAAAATTCAAATATGAAAATTGTCCTACCCCACGGACCCACCCCACCTTAACTTCCAAAAAATTTCCAAATATTAAAAACTGGAAACCACACCCCAACACAGAATTTGTCACAACCAGTCACAACAAGTCACAATTAACACAGAATTTGTCACAAACAGTCACAATCGGTCACAATTAAGCACGGAATTGGTCACAACCAGTCACAATCGATCACAATAAAGCACGGATACACGACCTCCATGTGACATGGAGACGAGCGTGTATCTGTGTCTCTGTGCGACACGAGTCGTGTCTCCATTAACAATCAGTCACAACCAGTCACAATCGATCACAATGAACACAGAATTTGTCACAACTAGTCACAATAAGCACAAAAATCAGAAAGATCAACTTCGATCAAACATAGACAAAATATGGTAGCATATGATTACAGATTATGCTACGAAGTATTGCAATAACTCAACACATTGAAGCCGAAATATTATAACTACAATTACAAACAAAGTATTCCAATAATTCAACACCATTGAAGCTAAAGAAAATACGAAAATTGTTTACAAATTTCTGAATACAATTGATTCATCCAAAGAGTTACAACAACGGTATAACACCAGAAAGTAACTATTATTATTTTTATCGAAACACAAAAAAGAAGAAAAATCACGTTAGTGGCAATAGGAAGTTCCAATTTCTGTCCAATGGAAATCTCATTGCACAATTCATCTTTGAGAGCAGCACAACAGAGCTCGGGAAGGTAGAGTGGTCTCTTGCATTTGCTAGTGATGACAGTGTAGCTCTGGAACTCAAAGTTAACTGGGCAAGCTGTGAAACGAACAGCAAAGGGACAAAGTGGCGGTAAAGACTAGAGAGAGAGAAGGAACTCGCCTAGGTTGCTACGAGCATCTGCTTTTTTCTTTTTGGAAAAAATCTCAATTTACTTCATTCCACAAAACTCTGGTAAATATTGATTTATACATATGACAAAGTAAAACTGCAATGGAGAATTCAATAAAAACGGTGCCAAGAAACCATAAACCCTAAAAAGCTATAATTGAAATTACTAATTAAAATACACTAATCATAGACTTAATTTCAGTTTCCATCAGAACCACTAACACTTCAGTAGCCATGGTCACTACCACCATATCCACCAAGACCACCGCCTCCATAGCCAATGTCACGTCCGCCTCCATAGCCACGGAATCCACCGCCGCCTCCGCCACTGCCGCAGGACTAAGCCTTGTTTACGGTGATGTTACAGCCATCAAGGTCTTGGCCATTCATCCCCTCAATCGCATCTCTCATTGATTGCTTATCCTGGAAGGTCACGAATCCTAAGTCCCTTGATATGCCAACGTCCTCCATAGCCATGGTCATGTCCGCTTCCATAGCCACGGTCACCACCATAACCTCCCTCACGGCAGCCATATCCTCCACCGTCACATCCTCCGCCTCCTCCTCCATAATCTCTCTCACAATGTCCTCCACAACATCTGCTTTCTCCGACGATTGTGCTCTACCCTAGGGGGTTAGGTAGGGATGGATAGAGTGACGGTAGAGACTAGAAAGAGAATGAAGGAAGAGGTAGAGAGAGACTGGGTTGAGGGAGAAAAAGTTGGCGCTAGGTAGAGGGAGAAAGAGTTGGGGCTGGGTTTGGGATTAATCGGGGGGGGGGGGTTATTAGGCATTAAAATTTTATTAATTAAATTGATAATCTTATTTGCCACCTGATTTTTGAATTTTAAACTTTATCCCCTTATTTTTGAATTGTAATTTTGACAAAAAGGGTTTTAGGTAATTTTCTCAACTTCTAATCTTTGCTTTAGGGTTCAATGTAGAAATTTTCCTAATAATAGAGGTTTTTCAGGTGGAATGGAAGAGCAAAATTGAGGAAGCGGGTGGACAGGTTCACGCCAAAATAAAAAAAGGTGCACAAGCTATGTGCTAAACTTTGAAGTCCAAATACTAGTCTCATTTCTTTTATAATCAATAATTTACTGTTCTCTTACTTCATGTGAATATTACAGAAACCAATTGCTTAGTTGTAAGTGTTGCATTGATTGACCATGATACTGAGATAAAGAAAAACAAGGTATGCTAGATAATTCTTGCCAAGAACATACATACTTTCCGTTAGTCTCTTTCTTTCCTTTTGTCTTTTCCCTTAACTGGGAATTATTACATCATGACACGAGGATGAAGTTACCTATTGTGAGGGAAGATTATTTGGTCGATTGCATTAAAAGCTCTTTTAAATGAAAGAACGGATTGTCTGCTCACTTAGAAATTTTGAAATTCGCCCCAGACTCCGCGATACACAGGTACTTCCTGGCCTCCGATGACAGCTCTCTGTAGATTAATTTGTATAACCAAAGTTAGATTACGTATAAAGGAAAGAAGTCAAGATATTTAATACACAAACTTGAGATGAACAACATAATTTAAGTACCTCGGTATTAGTATTTTATACAATGTCTTTAGTATGGGACATAGCTCGATTGGAGCAACATGATTGTTTTCATTGGTGAGAAGGTTTGATGAAACCACCACACTTTGAAGTGGTGAGTAATTTATCATTTATAGCAATTTACAAATTGTATGGAATAATTACATATCAATTACAATTACTATGAAAATGAGGAATGGAAAGTACATGCCAAGCAATCTCCTAGAATTAGGTCACAAGGCCTCAGATTAAGGTAGAGTATCCTCAACACCCCCCGCAAGCTAAGCGCCGTATTGGAACAGACGTGAAGCTTGGATCTGAAAAAGTCAAAAAGTGGTCAAGGAATACTTTTGGTGAAGATGTCGGCAACCTGTAGGTGAGAGGGGACATACTAAATATGAAGTTTGCCAGCAACAACGAGTTCTCAAAGGAAGTGGTAGTCTAACTCAACATGCTTGGCTCGCTTATGAGAAACGGGGTTGGAACTCAAAAAAATGGCACTTTTGTTGTCGTATAAAAGAAGAGGCTGCTGTGGAACGGAGACCTTTAGATCATGAAAGAGATGCGTACGCCAAAGGTAGTTCAGCTGCAGTGTGCGCAAGAGCGCGATACTCAGATTCACAACTAGAGCGAGAGACAGTAGGTTGCTTCTTAGCACTCCAAGAAACCAAGTTGTCACTAAGATAAATGGAGTAGCCAGAGGTAGAATGACGAGTGTCAGGGCAACCTACCCAATATGCATCAGAGTAAGCAACTAAAGCACCAGGAGTAGCAGATGAGTGAAAATGAAAGCCAAAATGAATTGTGCCCTTGACATAGCGAAGAATACGCTTAACATCAAGAAAATGATCCTCTGTTGGAGCGTGAAGAAACTGGCTAATAGAATTGATAGCATGGGCAAGGTCGGGTCGTGTAATGGTCAAGTACTGGAGGGCACCGACTAGAGACCTGTAGAAAGTTGGATCCGAAAAAGATGTGCCATTAGTAGATAGGTGTTGTGCAACAACCATGTGGGTGTAGACCGGTTTGCGACAGTAACTGAGCTCGAGTAAGAATATCGAGTGGATATTTTAGCTTACTGATGAAGAGACCATCTGTAGTTGTTGAAGCTTCAAAACCAAGAAAATAACTTAGATGGCCAAAATCTTTAGTGGCAAACTCAGAATTGAGCTTGCAAGTGAAGCTGTTGATAAGAGATGAGTTGTTGCCAGTAATAATAATATCATCAACATAAAGAAGCAAATAGATTATGTCAGACTGCTTATGGAAAATGAAGAGAGAAGTGTCAACACGATTACAGGAAAATCCAAGTTGAACAAGAAATGAGCTGTAGCGTTGAAACCGGACACGAGGTGCTCGTTTGAAACCATAGAGGGCTTTCTTCAACTAATAGACATGATAAGGAAAGCGAGGATCAATGTACCCAGGAGGTTACTCCATATAAACATTTTCAGTGAGAGTACCATTGAAAAATGCATTCTTGACATCAAGTTGACGAAGAGGCCATCTGTTGGTGATAGCAATAGAAAGAATAACACGAACAGTGGTAGCTTGATAACATGGCTAAATGTGTCAGCATAGTAAAGACCAGGTACCTGAGTATAGCATTTGGCAACAAGGTGAGCTTTGAGACGCTCAATGGATCCATCAGACAGATATTTGGTCCGAAACACCCATTTGGAACCCATAATGTTTATGTTAGTGGGTCGCGGGACCAAAATCTAGGTTTGGTTATTTTGCAAGGCACAAACTTCGTCATCCATAGTCCCAAGCCAAGTAGGATTTTTAGCAGCAGATTTGAATCCTTTAGGCTCAGTAGATACAAGTAGAGCAGAAAGAAGACCAGAGGATCCCAAAACACTAAGATTTGTTGGATGGCGAGTTTTAAAAATACCGACCTTAGCTCGTATGAGCATAGAGCGAGAACCTAACGGGAATGCTGGAGCGAGAGTGAGATATGTAATGTGAGGGTCGATGGTAGACTCAACATGAGGCGGGCTCGGGGCCGGGTGCAACAAAGAACCTGCAAGAGAGTCAGTAACCTGCAAAGACTCATCCATTGGGTCAGTACAAATAGCACATTGGCTAGATCCGGATGGAGTAATAGGTTGGAAATGGTACTCGGGAGAAGAAGGATGTGTTTTGATATGAAGCATGATGGGTTCCAGAAAATTGGAAAAATGGAGGGAGGATATGGGCTGAGACTGAGATTTATCTAGAAAGGGAAAATGATTTTCATCAAACTGGGCATGTCAAGTGATATATAGCCTAGAGGTGGTGAGATCAAGACAACAAAAACCTCTATATGAGGGACTATAACCCAGAAAAATGCATGGAATGCTACGCGGGGGATATTTGTTAGGCATATAATCACGCAAGCAAGGATAAACACGACAACCAAATGAATGAAAATTTGCATAATTAGGAGAGGAACGATAGAGAAGCTCAAAAGGTAACTTACCTCCAAGAAGTGGTGTGGGCAATCGGTTGATGATGTAAGCTGCAGTGCTGAAGGCGTCAACCCAAAAGCGGGGAAAAAGGTGAGAGTGAAAAAGAAGCGCTAGACTTGTCTCAGTAATATGGTGACGTTTTCTTTCAACGCGACCATTTTGAGCAGGTGTGTATGGACAAGAGAGTTGATGATGGATACCAGGGGTGCAAATGTGATATGTGAAACGAAGACTAATGAATTCGACACCTCCATCGCTTAGAAAAATCTTTATATGAGCAGAATGTTGATTTCCCACAAATGTTTGAAATTGGCGGAAAATATCGTAAAAATTAGATTTTAATTTCAAAGGATATAACCAAGTGAAGCGAGAAAAATCATCAATGAAGAGAACATAATAGGCAAAACCTAAGGTGGATTTGACAGGAGAAGGACCTCATATATCACAATGAATTAAATCTAACACATTAGATGATCGTCGTTCATTACGTGAATAAGGCAAACGATGATTTTTCGCAAGTTGGCATGTATCACACAGTTTTGGAGAATGCAATAATGATGTAAGAAAAATATGACCATTTTTATTGAAAAGAGAAATAACAGAATGATTGAAATGTCCAAGATGAGTATGCCATAAATCATACGAGGCATGAAGAGATTTATTTTTAAGAATAGAAATAAAAGCTGAATGTCCACGCTCCAGCACATATAAGCCGCCATCTCTTTTACCAGTTGCCACTACCCTTCCCATTTGGCGATTCTGGACGGTGAAAAGATTGTTAGAGAAGGTAATAGATAATGGAAAATTAGAGGTTAATTTACTAATTGACAAGAGATTTTTAGTGAGATGAGGAACAACCAAAACATCAAGTAAATGAAGATTTGGATTTGGGGAAATAATACTCGTATGTGTTATGGGTAGAGAAGCACCATTCCCTACAATTACACAATCCTTACCCTTGTAAATATTTGAGTGATCTAAAATAGATGGGTCGGTGGTCATGTGGGCCGAAGCCCTAGTATCCAAGTACCAATTTAGGGTTTCACTTTCAAAGATAGGGCAAGATTGATTAAAGGCCTCAGCAAGGTGAGCAGAAGATTCATGGTGTGCATATCGCTGGTCACAACGATCGACGTAGTGTCCTTCAGTGCGGCAAATTTGGCAGTAGGGGAGGGCGATACCCATGACTAGAGGAGCCGCGTCTATGGCCCCGATTGGAGAAAAATGGCCATGGTTGCATTCGCGTTGGGTGCGAGAAGATAATGGTTTGGTTGGTGCCTGTGAACACTACTGAAGATGAACCCGAAGACTTAAGAGATTTTTAAAAGAGCTCAAAGCTCTCAGCTTTTGAAATCAAATCAGCAAAATAAGGAAGGGGCGTGACAGCCATCTGCGCAGTGGAGAATGAGGGAAAATCAGAGCCAAGACCTCGGAGGAACCAGTGCACCTTATCGGTGTCGTCGACTGGACAACCAATCGCATGAGGCTGGTTACAGACTACCTTGAAGGCATGGACATACATAGTGACGAATCGAGCACTGCTCTTCATCAACTGAAGATCATCTTTTAGGCGAATTTCTCAAGCCTTGGAGTGGTGACTGAAGGTGTTTTCCAAAGCGAGCCGACCTCTCGAGAGGTGGAGAGATCGACGACCTCAGCCATAGCTTCTTCGATGAGGGAGGAGAGGAGAAGGCTGAGTAGTCGTTTGTCAATAATTTTCCACGTCAAGTGTTTGGGATTAGGTGTCTGTGAAGTGGTTGGGTCAAACTGTGGGGGGGGG
>CM032633.1:11349524-11444487 GCA_019097785.1 Fraxinus excelsior | reverse complement strand
AAGAAGATTATTCCCTCAATCAGTTATTCTTCCCGCCTTTTACCTATCTTCTTCCATTCATCTACAAATTAACATGGTATTAGAGATTGACAATCAGTAATTTCGCCTAAATGACAGAGAATTCGAATATTGCAGAAGATCTACAAAGCTAGTTTGATCACACAAATTCCTCTGGCGATTCGTCTGTGGGAAAGATGGCTGTTGAAGATTACAGCTCAATTCTCAGTAAATTGATTTCTGATCCAGCAGGTCCTTATTTCCTTCATCATGGAGATAATACAAGAATGCAAATTATTTCGGTTGTTCTCACAGAAGACAACTATCCTACCTGGAGCCGAGCTGTTGTTATGGCTCTAAGTGTCAAAAACAAAGAAGGATTCATCGATGGAACGATTGAGAGGCCTAGCAGAGATGATCCTTTGTTTAGTACTTGGCGTAGATGTAACCATGTGGTATCTTCCTGGATCATCAACTCCATTCCTAAGGAACTCTATCCTAGTGTGATGCACAAGGATTCTGCCAGAGACGTGTGGATTGAGCTTCGCGATAGGTACAGTCAAAGCAATAGTACTCGTGTGTATGATTTGAAGAAGCAGATTGCTTCTATTTCACAGGAGAATGGCTCTATCAGCTCTTACTTCAATAGATTCAAGGGGCTTTGGGAAGAATTGGATAATTATAGACATGATATTAACAGCACTGGGTATAAACATGAGGATCAGGTTATGCAATTTTTGATGGGGCTTGATGATCAGTTTTCTGCTGTTAGAAGCCAAGTATTGTTAATGGATCCATTACCTTCTTTAAACAAGGTATTTGCGTTGATTTTACAAGATGAAAAACAGAAGGATGTTGCTGCAAAAAGACAGCAACATTTCGAGGCAGCTGCCTTTGCTGGTAAAATGATGAATAGACCAGGCACGAATCAGAAATATAACTCTTACAGTACACCTCAGAGGAGAGAGCAACCTATGTGCAATTATTGTGGTTTGATAGGACACATCAAGGGAAAATGCTACAAACTTGTAGGATATCCTCCAGGTCATAGGTTTGCTAGAGGTAGACCACCTATTGCCTGTGCAGTGGCTCATGTTCCTACTGATAGAAAGTCTGAGATATTCTCTTCACAATCAAAGGCTCCTTTCACCCTTGATCAGTGCCAGCAACTCTTAGCTATGCTTGTTCCTCAATTGCAAGCACGATTGTCTACTGGAAGTTCACCATCACCAGAAATCCCATTGGCATCAATATCTATTCCTGAAACTTCTGGTTTTTCAGGTAATCAATTCTGTAATAATATGGAAGATGATGGAATCAAGTGGATAATTGACACAGGAGCATCTGAACATATGGTTTGCTCTAGCGATTATCTTAACACTATTACAGCTGAATCCAAAGCTTTTGTTAAGTTGCCAAATGGATATCGTGTGGCTGTGACTAAAGTTGGAACTGTAAAATTGTCAGAAGATTTAATTCTAACTGATGTTCTAGTGGTGCCATCGTTCAATTTCAATCTGATATCTGCCAGCAATTTAGTCCTTAAGCATAATTGTTTTCTGACTTTTGTGCATAATGCTTGTTTTGTGCAGGATCTTTTAACATGGAGGATGATTGGGGTAGGCAAACTTGAGGATGGATTATATCATTTTCAGACTCCTGACCATCATTCACACTTCAAGTCTAAAAGCAAGTCATTCATCAAATCTCGTCAATTCAGTGCACATTCTGTTCAAAATTCCAATAATACACCTGTTATATCTTGTTGCAGCCCTATTTCTAATTTCCATTGTAGTAAAGGTGTTGCAACTTCTTGTAGTGTTCAAAACATCAACAATGTCACCAGTAATATTGATATATGGCATTGCCGTTTGGGTCATGTGCCCACTTCAAAGCTATCTACTTTTCATAAATATGCTTCTAACATCACATTTAATAAATTCTTACATTGTTCAGTTTGCCCTAAGGCCAAGCAACATAAACTCCCTTTCCCCATCAGTGAAACGAGGGCTTCTAAGGCCTTTGACATCATTCATTGTGATATTTGGGGGCCTTACTCCAATCCTTCTCTAGATGGATCTCATTGCTTTCTCACCATCGTTGACGACTATAGCAGAGTCACATGGACTTATCTAATGCAAACTAAATCGCAAACCAGACCTATTATTCACAACTTTTATTCATTAATCCAAACTCACTTTCAAGCCAACATAAAAACAATAAGATCTGATAATGGTGCTGAGTTTCTAATGACAGATTTCTATCATTCCAAAGGGATTTTGCATCAAGTTAGCTGTGTCGAAACTCCACAACAAAATGGGATTGTTGAGAGGAAGTATCAACATATCCTAAACATTGCTCGGGCACTCAAATTTCAAGCAAATTTGCCACATAAATTTTGGGGACACTGCATTCTTACTGCCACACACCTTATAAATAGAACTCCAACCTCTGTTCTTGATGATAAGTCACCATATGAAAAACTCTTTAACTCAGCACCTTCATTTTCCCACCTCAGGGTGTTTGGTTGTTTATGTTATGCTATTACTCTGAGAAGACGCAGATCAAAATTCGATCCTAGAGCAGTACCATGCATCTTCATTGGCTATCCTTATGGTATGAAGGCTTATACATTATATGACCTTCGTACTAATACAGTTTTCCATTCTAGAGATGTTATTTTCCATGAAAACATCTTCCCTTTTCAGCATCCCTCCTTCTTGCATTCTTTAACCAACTCTACAGATTCTTCTCCTTCTGATCAGTGCTTATTTTCACCCCAACCTTTTCTTTTTCCTGATATTCCCAATTCTCATTCCATTCTTAGTCCAGTTGATGTATCCAATCCACCTTCTGATAATCCTATTACTCCATCTCAGATTCCAGATTCACCTCAGAACCCTTCCCCTTCACCTTTGATTCCTATTCGAAAATCAAAGAGAATCATTAAACCACCTTCATACCTCCTGGATTATCACTGTAATCTATCCTCCAGGGCACCTACTCCTCCATCAGACTCCATGGGCAAAGGTCTTGCATCAGGTAAGCAATATCCAATATCAGATCATCTTGCTTATACTAATTTGTCCTCTGCTCACAAAAGTTATGCTTTAGCTTTGTCTACCGTGTTTGAGCCTCACACTTTTGAGGAGGCCTCTAAATATCCTGATTGGTGTCTTGCTATGGATTTGGAACACAAAGCTCTTGTTTCAAACCAAACCTGGGATGTTGTTAAGCTCCCAGCCAATAAGAAGCCAGTGGCATGTAAATGGGTGTATAAGGTTAAACTTCATTCAGATGGAACTGAGGAAAGAAAGAAAGCTCGCCTCGTTGCCAAAGGTTTTACTCAGCAATCAGGTTTAGACTATGAGGAGACTTTTTCTCCTGTAGCAAAATTGGTAACTGTCAATACTTTGTTGGCTGTTGCTGCTCAATTACACTGGGAGTTGCATCAGTTGGACATCAGTAATGCTTTTTTACATGGTGAATTACATGAAGAAGTCTACATGGTGATGCCTCCGGGGTATGAGCAGCAGGGGGAGTGTGGTGAACGTCTTGTTTGCAAGTTAAATAAGTCAATATATGGGCTTAAACAAGCCTCCAGACAGTGGAACACTAAACTGACCTCATATATCCTGTCACAAGGTTTTTAGCAATCAAAGGCAGATTATTCCTTGTTTAGCAAACAAAATGGCTGCTCCTTTACTGTGATATTAATCTATGTAGATGATATCATAATTGGTGGAAGTGACTTGTCATATATTGATCAATTCAAGGAGTTAAATGAAAAATTTAAGCTGAGGGATTTGGGGATTCTTAAGTATTTTCTTGGTCTTGAAATTGCTAGAACAGCAAAAGGCATTTCTATATGCCAAAGAAAATATGCTCTGGATGTTTTAACTGATGCTGGTTATTTGGGTGCCAAGCCAACAGCCAATCCTCTCCCACACAATCTGAAGCTGAGCAAGGATGAAGGAAATAATGTATTGGATGCAAGTGAGTATAGAAGACTAGTGGAAGACTACTCTATTTGACCATAACACGCCCTGATCTCTCTTATGCTGTGCAATTGTTGAGCCAATTTTTACAATCACCAAAACAACCCCACATGGAAGTTGCACACCATGTTTTGAGATACTTGAAAGGATAACCAGGACAGGGTTTATTTTTTGAGAGTAAGCCTGACCTTCAGCTCAAAGGCTACTGTGATGCAGACTGGGCTGCATGCTCCGACACTAGGAGGTCTGTTACGGGTTATTGTATCTTTTTGGGGAACTCATTAATATCATGGAAATCCAAAAAGCAACATACGGTATCAAGGTCTTCTGCTGAAGCAGAGTACAGGTCAATGGCTGCCGCTGTATGTGAGTTGAGTTGGTTGAAAAATCTGCTGGTTGATTTAGGGGTAAAGCAGTCGAAGGCAGCCTTATTATTCTGTGATAATCAGTCGGCAATTCATATATCAAGCAACCCCGTTTTCCATGAAAGGACGAAGCATATAAAAATTGATTGCCATTTGGTTAGAGACAAAGTCCAAGCTGGTGAAGTAAAAATGTTGTTTACGACCTCTCAGAATCAGATAGCAGATTTGCTGACAAAGGCCATTGGTGGAACTAGATTTAAGTTGCTACTATACAAGATGAGAGTATTGAATATATACTCCTCATCTTGAGGGGGAGTGTTAAGCCTTAAGCCCATATTGGATTGGGTTATTTATGTAATTGTACACTTTCCTCTTCATCTATATGGCGTGAGTTTCCTGTCCAACTTGTATATAAATAGGTGCTAGTTGTTATCATTTGATTAAGAAGATTATTCCCTCAATCAGTTATTCTTCCCGCCTTTTACCTATCTTCTTCAATTCATCTACAAATTAACAAGCAGAGCGCATTCAAGCCTGAATATTTCGGTTTCTTACACTGATATTGAATAGATAGAGCTAAACAAGTAAAAATCCTCACCTGCTTAATTAGTATCACAAAAATGCTAAATAAGTCTGTTTGTATCCATTTCGTCTTGTTCTTCTTTCTCCTTTTCCCTTTCAATTTTCAACAGTATATATAATATCCAAATAGAACATAACTTCTATAGATTTTTAAATGTTTATGTACTCCATACTATAATACCTAAAACTTTCCTCTCAAGTCCACGAATTAGCATAGAGGAAGGCATGCTTACTATTCAAATTACAATCTCCATTAACTCTTAAAAGCTCATAGTCGTTACCCTTTTCAATTTTAGCTTCGACGCCATAACCAAAGCCAAAATTTGCAGGGATCACACAAATTTAGCTTGTAGAAAAAATTAACCAAAGATCAGAGCAGAAGAGTTATCTAGGAATTACTTGCGGGAGTGGGTTGAATCGTTGTTCGGTGGAACGGATGAAGGGTCCTGAAAACGGCATCGTTTCTCTTCGGGGACTTGTATTTCTTTAACCAGTTGTTCTTCTTCATTGATTCGAGGTTCGTCATCATCTGAAGAAGATGCGTAATCAACGAGTGCCATCGTCAATGATCTTTCTTTCGCTTCCTCTGAGGAATTCCTCTAATCTCGTGCCTTGAACGCCGTTAGTTTTTACCGTATTTTCATTTTCCTTTTTCCTTTTTTGGTTGTGTTTAGAAACAATTTTTAGAATAATTCACTGTCCAATTAAATATAATCTTAGTACTACATACGTCAGTGTAATTATTTCATAAACTTATATAATGAAAACTCATTTAAATTTTTCAATAAAATCAACATACCTAACAAATTACTTGGTCTGTTTATGCATTTATTATAGCTGGGACATTCATATCGACATTTTTTAGAAGAATAATTCTATTTAACATCATACACTTGATTGGTTCAATTAAATGAATCATGTGATATTGTATTAAAATGAATTTATCATTTAATATCATGTAATTGTTACATTTTGTGCATTGTTGAGTTAATAAATCATATATTTTTCCTTATTTAGAAAAATATTAAAGTATGTTTCCGAAAAACTCTAAATTTATTAAAAATAAAATTTAAGTTCTAGTTGAAAGCACTGCAAAATTGGTACAAGATTGTCACTCACTAAAACTTCCATAGATAGAGTCTGTAGATCGCGTGGCTATGTGCTATCTCAATGCGTTCACGAGGCTCATCCATGGTTTCATCTCTTAAAGCTCGAAGGATTGCCTTCGACAGTGCCGGACTCGAGGAGAGGCCCAAATTTTTTAGGGGCCCATTTTCTCCTCTTTTTTATTTTTATTTTTATTAACCTAAAATTTCACTAGTTACGGCACTGAAGGCAAAAAAACCAGCTAGAGTATTGGTGGAAATATGCTAACCCATATTTTCACTTTGGCCCTCGACCAATAAACAGAATAAAAAAATGAAAAAGTTAAAATATAACTTTACACAACAAAAATGCAAAAATACCCCCAGTTGAAGAAAGGCAAAACTCTCACAGCATTTCTTAAGGCACGATTGTCAACAACCTGCCCAAATATCGGCTGTTAACAGTCGGCATTTGGGCCAACTATTAGCAATTGTTTGCGTTGGCTGTTTCGGCCCAGACAAAGTTGGCCCACGTGTTTTTTTATAATGTTATTAATAATTTAATATTGAATAGATGACTTTTTGTTTGTTAACAGCCAATCGGGTGTTTTTCGTAAAAGTTGTTAAGACCGTTAATCAGAAAGTTAAGCAGATGAATTTTTTTCCCGTTTGTGCTTAAAAAATTATACATCTGCTAAAAAAATTTATCTGCCTGTTACCTATGAATCTTAATTTATTGAGTAAAAACGTATACACATTTAACGAAAATGAAATTAAACATACGTAAATATATTTACCGATTCGAAATAATTGACAGAAAATAATTTTTTTTCAGTTATCGATATTTTTGAGATTTTTCAGATTAAAGAAAATGAGAGAGTTTTTATCTGTGTTTGAGCTGATTTTGAAATTTTAAGTAGGGAGTGTTTGATTTTTATTTGTTAACTAAAAGGGTAGTATTGTCTTTTTAACAAAATCATATTTTGTAATTGTTTTATTTACTTAAGGACATTTTTATCTTTTGAACTCAAATAGTTCACTTTGAAAATATGGTATAATTGAAAAGTCAAAGTGAAAAATGAGGTGATTGATTAAGCTAAACTTAAATGTACCCCAGAGTATTCCCTACATCTTCACCATGCACATCAGGCAGTCAAGCTATTAAGGGACTTGGCCCGTCCTCAAAGGTCGAAAATATTGGAGGTTTAAAAGTTGTCATTTTTGGAGCTCCTAACGAATCCATAGTATGACTTTTCATATATTATTTCTATTATTTGAAATATAGTAAAGGTGCGTTTGATCGCAAGAGTTGAATTTGAGTGGAAAGAGAATGAATTACAGATAATTGAATTGTCTAGAAATTGTTTTATTGGAAATTGTCAATTAATTGTGTTTGATTTGTATAATTTTTCACTGGGAAAATGTTGAAAGTTTGGATCTTTTTATGTTCGTTTGACTTTGTTGTTTTTTTTACAGTTGTCCATAGAATTTATTTTTATTGCAAAAAAAAAACAAAAAAGGCTGAAAAGCATTTTCCCACCAAAGTGGTGGGAAAACTAATTCCTCAAAAACAAGAAAAAGCCAATCACGTGAGATTTCATAGGAAAACAAATTCCATGAAATATTTTACCTATCAAACATGACAAAAAGTGAAAAGTTGGAAAATATATTCCAACTTCCATGGAAAATGGCACCTATCAAACGTGCCTAATTGTTTTGAGCTTTTTGTAAACTTCTAAGAGAACAATACATAAATCCTATATATTAAAATTACATTTCAAAACTAACAAACTTGTTAAATTATTTCAAAATTCAGGTGTTAATTTCAATTAAATATATAATTAATTATCCATACCCCACCCCCACGCACGCACCCCACCCCACCCACAAATTTTTTTTTTTTTTACAGAAATTCAAATCTGAAATTCACACCCACCCCACCCCACCCCACCCCACCCCACCCACATAATTTCTTTTTTTCAAAAATTCAAATCTGAAATTCACACGCACCCGGACCCACCCCACCTCAAGATTTCAAAAATTCAAATATGAAAATTGTCCTACCCCACGGACCCACCCCACCTTAACTTCCAAAAAATTTCCAAATATTAAAAACTGGAAACCACACCCCAACACAGAATTTGTCACAACCAGTCACAACAAGTCACAATTAACACAGAATTTGTCACAAACAGTCACAATCGGTCACAATTAAGCACGGAATTGGTCACAACCAGTCACAATCGATCACAATAAAGCACGGATACACGACCTCCATGTGACATGGAGACGAGCGTGTATCTGTGTCTCTGTGCGACACGAGTCGTGTCTCCATTAACAATCAGTCACAACCAGTCACAATCGATCACAATTAACACAGAATTTGTCACAACTAGTCACAATAAGCACAAAAATCAGAAAGATCAACTTCGATCAAACATAGACAAAATATGGTAGCATATGATTACAGATTATGCTACGAAGTATTGCAATAACTCAACACATTGAAGCCGAAATATTATAACTACAATTACAAACAAAGTATTCCAATAATTCAACACCATTGAAGCTAAAGAAAATACGAAAATTGTTTACAAATTTCTGAATACAATTGATTCATCCAAAGAGTTACAACAACGGTATAACACCAGAAAGTAACTATTATTATTTTTATCGAAACACAAAAAAGAAGAAAAATCACGTTAGTGGCAATAGGAAGTTCCAATTTCTGTCCAATGGAAATCTCATTGCACAATTCATCTTTGAGAGCAGCACAACAGAGCTCGGGAAGGTAGAGTGGTCTCTTGCATTTGCTAGTGATGACAGTGTAGCTCTGGAACTCAAAGTTAACTGGGCAAGCTGTGAAACGAACAGCAAAGGGACAAAGTGGCGGTAAAGACTAGAGAGAGAGAAGGAACTCGCCTAGGTTGCTACGAGCATCTGCTTTTTTCTTTTTGGAAAAAATCTCAATTTACTTCATTCCACAAAACTCTGGTAAATATTGATTTATACATATGACAAAGTAAAACTGCAATGGAGAATTCAATAAAAACGGTGCCAAGAAACCATAAACCCTAAAAAGCTATAATTGAAATTACTAATTAAAATACACTAATCATAGACTTAATTTCAGTTTCCATCAGAACCACTAACACTTCAGTAGCCATGGTCACTACCACCATATCCACCAAGACCACCGCCTCCATAGCCAATGTCACGTCCGCCTCCATAGCCACGGAATCCACCGCCGCCTCCGCCACTGCCGCAGGACTAAGCCTTGTTTACGGTGATGTTACAGCCATCAAGGTCTTGGCCATTCATCCCCTCAATCGCATCTCTCATTGATTGCTTATCCTGGAAGGTCACGAATCCTAAGTCCCTTGATATGCCAACGTCCTCCATAGCCATGGTCATGTCCGCTTCCATAGCCACGGTCACCACCATAACCTCCCTCACGGCAGCCATATCCTCCACCGTCACATCCTCCGCCTCCTCCTCCATAATCTCTCTCACAATGTCCTCCACAACATCTGCTTTCTCCGACGATTGTGCTCTACCCTAGGGGGTTAGGTAGGGATGGATAGAGTGACGGTAGAGACTAGAAAGAGAATGAAGGAAGAGGTAGAGAGAGACTGGGTTGAGGGAGAAAAAGTTGGCGCTAGGTAGAGGGAGAAAGAGTTGGGGCTGGGTTTGGGATTAATCGGGGGGGGGGGGTTATTAGGCATTAAAATTTTATTAATTAAATTGATAATCTTATTTGCCACCTGATTTTTGAATTTTAAACTTTATCCCCTTATTTTTGAATTGTAATTTTGACAAAAAGGGTTTTAGGTAATTTTCTCAACTTCTAATCTTTGCTTTAGGGTTCAATGTAGAAATTTTCCTAATAATAGAGGTTTTTCAGGTGGAATGGAAGAGCAAAATTGAGGAAGCGGGTGGACAGGTTCACGCCAAAATAAAAAAAGGTGCACAAGCTATGTGCTAAACTTTGAAGTCCAAATACTAGTCTCATTTCTTTTATAATCAATAATTTACTGTTCTCTTACTTCATGTGAATATTACAGAAACCAATTGCTTAGTTGTAAGTGTTGCATTGATTGACCATGATACTGAGATAAAGAAAAACAAGGTATGCTAGATAATTCTTGCCAAGAACATACATACTTTCCGTTAGTCTCTTTCTTTCCTTTTGTCTTTTCCCTTAACTGGGAATTATTACATCATGACACGAGGATGAAGTTACCTATTGTGAGGGAAGATTATTTGGTCGATTGCATTAAAAGCTCTTTTAAATGAAAGAACGGATTGTCTGCTCACTTAGAAATTTTGAAATTCGCCCCAGACTCCGCGATACACAGGTACTTCCTGGCCTCCGATGACAGCTCTCTGTAGATTAATTTGTATAACCAAAGTTAGATTACGTATAAAGGAAAGAAGTCAAGATATTTAATACACAAACTTGAGATGAACAACATAATTTAAGTACCTCGGTATTAGTATTTTATACAATGTCTTTAGTATGGGACATAGCTCGATTGGAGCAACATGATTGTTTTCATTGGTGAGAAGGTTTGATGAAACCACCACACTTTGAAGTGGTGAGTAATTTATCATTTATAGCAATTTACAAATTGTATGGAATAATTACATATCAATTACAATTACTATGAAAATGAGGAATGGAAAGTACATGCCAAGCAATCTCCTAGAATTAGGTCACAAGGCCTCAGATTAAGGTAGAGTATCCTCAACACCCCCCGCAAGCTAAGCGCCGTATTGGAACAGACGTGAAGCTTGGATCTGAAAAAGTCAAAAAGTGGTCAAGGAATACTTTTGGTGAAGATGTCGGCAACCTGTAGGTGAGAGGGGACATACTAAATATGAAGTTTGCCAGCAACAACGAGTTCTCAAAGGAAGTGGTAGTCTAACTCAACATGCTTGGCTCGCTTATGAGAAACGGGGTTGGAACTCAAAAAAATGGCACTTTTGTTGTCGTATAAAAGAAGAGGCTGCTGTGGAACGGAGACCTTTAGATCATGAAAGAGATGCGTACGCCAAAGGTAGTTCAGCTGCAGTGTGCGCAAGAGCGCGATACTCAGATTCACAACTAGAGCGAGAGACAGTAGGTTGCTTCTTAGCACTCCAAGAAACCAAGTTGTCACTAAGATAAATGGAGTAGCCAGAGGTAGAATGACGAGTGTCAGGGCAACCTACCCAATATGCATCAGAGTAAGCAACTAAAGCACCAGGAGTAGCAGATGAGTGAAAATGAAAGCCAAAATGAATTGTGCCCTTGACATAGCGAAGAATACGCTTAACATCAAGAAAATGATCCTCTGTTGGAGCGTGAAGAAACTGGCTAATAGAATTGATAGCATGGGCAAGGTCGGGTCGTGTAATGGTCAAGTACTGGAGGGCACCGACTAGAGACCTGTAGAAAGTTGGATCCGAAAAAGATGTGCCATTAGTAGATAGGTGTTGTGCAACAACCATGTGGGTGTAGACCGGTTTGCGACAGTAATTGAGCTCGAGTAAGAATATCGAGTGGATATTTTAGCTTACTGATGAAGAGACCATCTGTAGTTGTTGAAGCTTCAAAACCAAGAAAATAACTTAGATGGCCAAAATCTTTAGTGGCAAACTCAGAATTGAGCTTGCAAGTGAAGCTGTTGATAAGAGATGAGTTGTTGCCAGTAATAATAATATCATCAACATAAAGAAGCAAATAGATTATGTCAGACTGCTTATGGAAAATGAAGAGAGAAGTGTCAACACGATTACAGGAAAATCCAAGTTGAACAAGAAATGAGCTGTAGCGTTGAAACCGGACACGAGGTGCTCGTTTGAAACCATAGAGGGCTTTCTTCAACTAATAGACATGATAAGGAAAGCGAGGATCAATGTACCCAGGAGGTTACTCCATATAAACATTTTCAGTGAGAGTACCATTGAAAAATGCATTCTTGACATCAAGTTGACGAAGAGGCCATCTGTTGGTGATAGCAATAGAAAGAATAACACGAACAGTGGTAGCTTGATAACATGGCTAAATGTGTCAGCATAGTAAAGACCAGGTACCTGAGTATAGCATTTGGCAACAAGGTGAGCTTTGAGACGCTCAATGGATCCATCAGACAGATATTTGGTCCGAAACACCCATTTGGAACCCATAATGTTTATGTTAGTGGGTCGCGGGACCAAAATCTAGGTTTGGTTATTTTGCAAGGCACAAACTTCGTCATCCATAGTCCCAAGCCAAGTAGGATTTTTAGCAGCAGATTTGAATCCTTTAGGCTCAGTAGATACAAGTAGAGCAGAAAGAAGACCAGAGGATCCCAAAACACTAAGATTTGTTGGATGGCGAGTTTTAAAAATACCGACCTTAGCTCGTATGAGCATAGAGCGAGAACCTAACGGGAATGCTGGAGCGAGAGTGAGATATGTAATGTGAGGGTCGATGGTAGACTCAACATGAGGCGGGCTCGGGGCCGGGTGCAACAAAGAACCTGCAAGAGAGTCAGTAACCTGCAAAGACTCATCCATTGGGTCAGTACAAATAGCACATTGGCTAGATCCGGATGGAGTAATAGGTTGGAAATGGTACTCGGGAGAAGAAGGATGTGTTTTGATATGAAGCATGATGGGTTCCAGAAAATTGGAAAAATGGAGGGAGGATATGGGCTGAGACTGAGATTTATCTAGAAAGGGAAAATGATTTTCATCAAACTGGGCATGTCAAGTGATATATAGCCTAGAGGTGGTGAGATCAAGACAACAAAAACCTCTATATGAGGGACTATAACCCAGAAAAATGCATGGAATGCTACGCGGGGGATATTTGTTAGGCATATAATCACGCAAGCAAGGATAAACACGACAACCAAATGAATGAAAATTTGCATAATTAGGAGAGGAACGATAGAGAAGCTCAAAAGGTAACTTACCTCCAAGAAGTGGTGTGGGCAATCGGTTGATGATGTAAGCTGCAGTGCTGAAGGCGTCAACCCAAAAGCGGGGAAAAAGGTGAGAGTGAAAAAGAAGCGCTAGACTTGTCTCAGTAATATGGTGACGTTTTCTTTCAACGCGACCATTTTGAGCAGGTGTGTATGGACAAGAGAGTTGATGATGGATACCAGGGGTGCAAATGTGATATGTGAAACGAAGACTAATGAATTCGACACCTCCATCGCTTAGAAAAATCTTTATATGAGCAGAATGTTGATTTCCCACAAATGTTTGAAATTGGCGGAAAATATCGTAAAAATTAGATTTTAATTTCAAAGGATATAACCAAGTGAAGCGAGAAAAATCATCAATGAAGAGAACATAATAGGCAAAACCTAAGGTGGATTTGACAGGAGAAGGACCTCATATATCACAATGAATTAAATCTAACACATTAGATGATCGTCGTTCATTACGTGAATAAGGCAAACGATGATTTTTCGCAAGTTGGCATGTATCACACAGTTTTGGAGAATGCAATAATGATGTAAGAAAAATATGACCATTTTTATTGAAAAGAGAAATAACAGAATGATTGAAATGTCCAAGATGAGTATGCCATAAATCATACGAGGCATGAAGAGATTTATTTTTAAGAATAGAAATAAAAGCTGAATGTCCACGCTCCAGCACATATAAGCCGCCATCTCTTTTACCAGTTGCCACTACCCTTCCCATTTGGCGATTCTGGACGGTGAAAAGATTGTTAGAGAAGGTAATAGATAATGGAAAATTAGAGGTTAATTTACTAATTGACAAGAGATTTTTAGTGAGATGAGGAACAACCAAAACATCAAGTAAATGAAGATTTGGATTTGGGGAAATAATACTCGTATGTGTTATGGGTAGAGAAGCACCATTCCCTACAATTACACAATCCTTACCCTTGTAAATATTTGAGTGATCTAAAATAGATGGGTCGGTGGTCATGTGGGCCGAAGCCCTAGTATCCAAGTACCAATTTAGGGTTTCACTTTCAAAGATAGGGCAAGATTGATTAAAGGCCTCAGCAAGGTGAGCAGAAGATTCATGGTGTGCATATCGCTGGTCACAACGATCGACGTAGTGTCCTTCAGTGCGGCAAATTTGGCAGTAGGGGAGGGCGATACCCATGACTAGAGGAGCCGCGTCTATGGCCCCGATTGGAGAAAAATGGCCATGGTTGCATTCGCGTTGGGTGCGAGAAGATAATGGTTTGGTTGGTGCCTGTGAACACTACTGAAGATGAACCCGAAGACTTAAGAGATTTTTAAAAGAGCTCAAAGCTCTCAGCTTTTGAAATCAAATCAGCAAAATAAGGAAGGGGCGTGACAGCCATCTGCGCAGTGGAGAATGAGGGAAAATCAGAGCCAAGACCTCGGAGGAACCAGTGCACCTTATCGGTGTCGTCGACTGGACAACCAATCGCATGAGGCTGGTTACAGACTACCTTGAAGGCATGGACATACATAGTGACGAATCGAGCACTGCTCTTCATCAACTGAAGATCATCTTTTAGGCGAATTTCTCAAGCCTTGGAGTGGTGACTGAAGGTGTTTTCCAAAGCGAGCCGACCTCTCGAGAGGTGGAGAGATCGACGACCTCAGCCATAGCTTCTTCGATGAGGGAGGAGAGGAGAAGGCTGAGTAGTCGTTTGTCAATAATTTTCCACGTCAAGTGTTTGGGATTAGGTGTCTGTGAAGTGGTTGGGTCAAACTGTGGGGGGGGGATTCAAGGGTTCCATCCACATAGCCTAGTAATTCTTGGCTTTCACGAAGGGGAAGAAGTTGGTTTTTCCATATGAGATAATTGGTAGAGGAAAGCTTGATGGTGACCATGTGAATCATGGTGTTGAAAGGGAGAAGAGTGTGTTCAGCAGCCATAGGGAGGATGAAGGGAGGGATCGAGGAATGTTAATCCGTATGGCCTCTGATACCATGAGAAGGTTTGATGAAACCACCACACTTTGAAGTGGTAAGTAATTTATCATTTATAGCAATTTACAAATCGTATGGAATAATTACATATCAATTACAATTAATATGAAATTGAGGAATGGAAAGTATATGCAAAGCAATCTCCTAGAATTAGGTCACAAAGCCTTAGATTAAGCCAGAGTATCCTCAACAATTGGGATGAAGAATAATAAACAAGACTGATCAAGTAGCTTGTAGAAAGCTTTCATGGCATAAACTCCCTGCAAAAAGACAGTATTCTTAGCCCACAAGCAAAGGAGAGCATGTAGGGAGTCTTCTTTCTCGTTTGATTAATCTAAATTTTAGTTCATTTCAGTGCATTTGCATCGAATCCATGATAACATAGTTATGATTTGTTCGAGTATTCAGTAAAGCATACCCGAATCATCCCTTTGCCTTTGATGCTATCACCTATCAAGCTTAGGGTGTGTTTGATTTCCTCCATTTTCCATGAATTTGGTTGTTTGATGCAAAGTTTTGCCATGGAAAATATTTTCCATTTCAGCCTCACACGTGCACCAATGGCTTGATTTGGTGGAATTCATTTTCCCACCTATTTGGTGGGAAAATGAATTCTAGGTTGTAGCCAATTTTTATTTTATTTTTTTTGCAATGAAAATAAATCTCATAACCAATTGTAAAAAAAAAAAAAAATCACTTTAATTGACAATTTTTATGTAAAACGAAGCCAAAGGAACACTAAATCTTGATGAAAAAATGATTTTTTTAGGAAATTTATTTCCTTTTTTTTTTTTTTACTTTTTGGTAATGGAAACAAATTTTATAACCAATTGTGGAAAAAATTATCACTTTAATGGATAATTTCCATGTAAAATAAAGTCAAACGAACACAAAATTTAAAAACTTTCCAGGTGGAAAATTTTACCAATCAAACACACTAAATTAACAATTCCCTGCAAAACAATTTCTAGACAATTATTTTCCCTGAAATTCATTTTCTTTCCACCAATTTTCCACCATTGCAATCAAACGGACCCTTAGTTCTCCTTTGGCCAACTTCTGACCATGCATTAGACATTTCAACAAGGCCACAAAAGTATTAGCCAGCAGAGGACCTGCAAGCAAGAAAATAATGAGCAAAGAAACATTGAGATCGTAGACCAAAAGATTGGCAATAAATATCATCTCCGATGTACAATGAGCAAAGAAACATTGAGATCGTAGACCAAAAGCAAGAAAAAAAATTATATCTCAAATAAGCAATGAAATTTTCAATTTAAAGTCAATAATATTAATCAAGATTAATAAAATATATTTTTTAAAGTTGTCACAAAGTAGTTCAAGAGGAGAGATTGATACCCTCTTAGTGTATAGTACTTTATACTTTAAATTTTTTTAATTTATGAACAGTTGAATTTGGTAAGTAAAGTTTAATGACCACTCAGAAGCATATTAAAATTTAATGAATAAAATATGATGGAAATATAAGTTCAAGGATTAATGAAACATTTAACTCAAAAGGGGGTGTGAAATGTGAATGGTATTTTGTTTCTAGAACAAGGGAAAAAGAAAGGCACCAAAAATTTATGCAAGAAATAGAAATTGCTATTGTTCAATTTGGTGAAATAGGTGTACCTTCGATGCGGCGATGTGTTTAGCACTTCCATTGTGGTTAGCTTTTATTTTACCTACAAGAAAAATTATCTTAACTTCACTAGTAAAAGTATCCATTTAAAATGAAATGATATCCTTCTCATTGTTGGTAAGAGTTATCCTTTTTCACTTTATTAGTAAAAATATTCCTTTACACAGAAATAATTTCCAATTCATGGTGGGTAAGAGTTATCTTGTCCATCAAACCTACAATTTTTGATAATTCAACGTTGAATTGTAAAAAGTTATAGACTTGATCGCTGACATGACAATGTTTTATCCTACCCACCATGGTTAGGAGATCATTTCCGTGTAAAAGGATATCAACTATGATGCGCATCATCATGTTCGATATCAACACTCCTAAAATATTGTATAACATGACTCCAAGTTACGTATTGTGTCCTATTTTTAATATAATTTTTTAAACATTTGACACTTGAAGCATACTTTCGGGGTTCTTCTCAAGCAAGTGTACAACGAGGCACATGTTATGTCCAGGAAATCCAGTATTTTTTTCAAGGAAAATTGAAATTTTAAAAAATCAATGTAGTAAAATTTTTATATAAAAAAGCCGACAAGGCAATAATTCAATAATTTTATTTAAATATAAACTATAATCATTAGTCATTAGCAAATAAATGAAAAATTACTACGTGGTGACAATGAAATACTTATTAATTAAGTAAAACTGATGGCATTAATTTAAACATTAGAAAAAAAAACAATATAAAATGAAGGCCTTTAAAATGTCAAGTATGAAATAAAAATATAATTGATTAAGCAAGTTGCAATATTGTAAATGTGCAAAACGTCGTTACCTTCTATTTTTTTGCCATGAAATGTTGAGTATGATGGCTTTTGTAACTTGGTCATAAAAGCCAAAATCCAAAAAGGAAAAATAAAAAATAAAAAATCACAGAAGTCAAGCAAATCATTGGCAGAAATGAATTATTATAGAATCTTAAATATTACAAACGATTAATAAATAACAATCTCTTGTATGAATTTTTGGAAAATGAGCAAAAAATTCTAGAACATAAGATTGCAGAAGTTTGTGTATGTTTGTAGAGAGAGAAGGGAGGAGTGAGATTTTGATGGAAGGAGCGGGGTCGGGTTGAGAGTTTAAAAGTAAATAAAATCATGTTTATTATTGGATCAAGCTGATTAAATTATCCTCTTGTCCAATCTTCCTTGAAGTTTTTCAGCAGTTCAAGTCAATTTTAGAGGCCATATAGTCCCACAACTTACATAGTCAGACAGGTCCTGGAATCATCACTATAGCCTCCACCACATGTTTCGTCTATTGCCATCAAGGTCTCTCCATCAACTTGTCTCTATATTGGCACACTTTTCCAGCAACTAGTGACATCTTTATGTGTAATTTTCAGCAAACGAAAACTCCGTAGCTGTCTCAAGTCAAGTCAACAAAATAGCTCCGACTTCTTCCTACTTTCTTCCAACAATAAACAAGACCCAACAAAAAACCAGAAAAGGGAATGAAGTAGGAAGGAGACCATTTCAAAGTGAGCTTGGTGTGGCTGTTGCCTCAAGCTGCCCAAGGAACATAAGAAATTAAAGGTCATTTTTCAGAGTAAATGGGTTCAGACAGGAAGAAAGAGAAAAAAAAAAATGTTCTAAGACGAAAATACCCTTCACTTAATGGAGAAGTTAGATGAAAATGGAGGAAAATGACTGTGCACAATTAAATATGTAATTAATGGTGAAAATGTAAAAAATGAAAAATATAGACGTTTTGCACAATAGTAATGAAAGATAGAAACTTTATGTGCTAATTACCCTTTTATTATGGATACGATTGCCAAAAATTTATTCATGATGCTTTATTACTTCTAGTATTATTTTTCTATTAATTTGATTGCGTAACCAAAAGTGATGATTTTCTTTATAATTTTTCAATCCAAAATTAAAATTTACAACTCAATTGATGACCATTCACCACACTATTAATAAGAAGATAAAACCATTAAAAAAAGTGAAAAAGAAAAAAGAAGCTTATAAATGAGTATGGGCATGGGACTCGACCAGACTACAACCCAGTCTAGTCCACCTTTATTTGGGGAAAATTAGCTCAAGCCCCATGTATAAGATTTACTATTCAAAATTAAGATGATATAGTTTTACTTTCAATAATTAGGTGGTAATTAAAATTAATTAATACATGATTAATTAAGGAAAACCATTTATTGTATCTAAAATCTAATTAGATATTTTGAAAATTCTATCAATAACAGTCCTCCCACTCATTCCTCTCTCTACCCCACCATGTACACCATGTTTGCTCTCTCTCTAAAATACACACATGATGCTCTCTTTACAACCCACGTGTTATGCAGTGAGAATGCTTATCTCTCAATTCGACACGACAAGGACGTTAACAGCTAGGCCCGAGACCTATTTTACCAATTAGTGCACTAATGATATGATTATATGCAGATATTCCCCATAACATTCTACTCATAACGTGCATGTATGCTAGTTGTTCAGGCTTGTTAGCTTAAGAATGAGGGGAAGACGGCATTGAGGCATTGTATCTCGAGAGCCAAACCTGCGGTCTGTGAAAGTTGTTATCAGAGCGGGCCCGCTCGAGCATGAGGTGTTGTTATGGGAGATGTCTTGTGTTCTTGTGAAGAAAAGATTTTGGGCAATGGATCATGTCAGCAAGCCGACAGAACATAACGAAGAAAGTTGTGGGCAATAAGGATGAAAAAGGGCAGCGCTGCGCAATTGCCTATGTGCCTTTTAAGGAGTTTTCGAGGAGCACACATTGCATGACACAATGATGAAGATTGTGTGTTTATTCGATATGCGTTGAGGCGCTGCGATTTGGAGGCCATCCACCCGAGGAACCAATGCTCAAAGAGGCAAAGGGTGAAGGTTTGTGTCGAATGCGATAAGTACGAGTTACTGCATGTTTGTGAATGTATGTCCATATAGAATGATGTCGTTATTCTTGCAATGGGACGGATGCGTGATGATGCGAAATTCAATTCTCGTTATGAGGACGTAAGCGAATTCAAATGGGAGAGAATGTCACGCAATGAGAATGCTTATCTCCCCCATTCGGCACGACAATGATGCTAACAGCTAGGCGCGATTGCCTATTTTACCAAATAGTACACTAATGATATGATCATATGCATGTATTCTCCTTAACATCCTACTCATAGCGTGCATGTATGTCAATTATTCGAGCTTGCCGACCTAAGAATAAGTGGAAGACGACTTTAAGGCATTGTACCTCGGGAGCCAAACCTGCAGCCCGTGAAACCATGTCTCTCTCTTTATCTTCTCTTTACCGACCCCAACCCACTCCTCTCTCTATTTCGGCCTCGAGATCTACCCATCCCACATTCTCTACTCGATACAGCATTGACTCCACAGAGGCAGCGACTCACGCCGAGCGCAGCAGTTCTGATTTTGGATTTAGATTTCAGCATTTGATAAGTTTTTCAGATTTTAAGGTTGAAGCAGATGAAAGATGAGAGAGTTTTTATCTGTGTTGAAATAAACAGATAATAAAAGTAAATGGATTTTGAAATTTTACGTAGGGAGTGTTTGATTTTTATTTGTTAACTAAAGGGTAGTATTGTTTTTTAAACAAAACAATATTTTGTAATTGTTTTATGGGTAATTATATTACCACCACAAAATTTAATTACTACATCATGTTATAATCACACTACAATTAAAATATATTTTCAATAAATACACCATAATAAATTTACAATTATACTCCTGATATAATAAAAAGAAAAAATGAAAAACAAAATACAAAATTGTGGTGTGCTCATCCTCCCAATTTTACGTATCATTTTTATCAATCCTTTATGCCCTACAAATCAATGAATACAAAGCAAATGTGCCACCAGCAGCAATTAGGCAAATAACAAATCAAATTCATTGACTGAACATCACATAAAGAGTTCGGCCATGGATGAATGCCGTAACGAAAATTACGGATGTTAACCGGTCAACGTCGACAATCAATAATTGTAAGGCCGATGTCGTTTATTAAAATTTAAAATTTAATACATATTATTATGTTAACAATAATATCAAACTCGGTAAATGCCCTAATGATAAGTGTTCCAATAATTTTTAAGGATAGTTACGGGTTCGACTCCCCCCTCTCTTTTGCCATTAATTTTGGTAAAAATTGTAAAATGGTAAAAACCGAAAAACTAAAAATATATGAATTACAAGTTAGGGAATCGAGCCAAAGACATTTTATAAAAATTGCAAGCTCTAACCAACTCAACTGAATGAGGAGTTTGTAAATGAAATAAAATAACAGTTATATAAGCTAAAAAAAATTATCTATTGTAAAAAAAAAAAAAAAAGTTCTCGACGGATCCAGTACGGGCGGCCGCGGGGGCTGACCGGGTGCTAGGTCCGCCCCTGCTTATTACTTAAAGTGGCTCATGTCTTTAGCTCGTCTCACACCCAAATACATACTCTTACATATGCTAACTTGATTGTCGGAGTATCCGCGACCAGCTTCCCCACCACTAGAGATCGATCGTACGCTCTAACGGTTTATCCAAGTATGCAAGAAGGAGCTAGGTGGTCGTGAGAGGAGTTAGGATCTGTTGGCAACGCCACTTCTACAAAAAGTGAGGTCAACATTACTAATTATTACGTAAACGATCAATGAAGGACTAAGTCTATGAAAATGAAATACTTGGCCTAAATTTTATGTTTGTGGAGCTTATCTAAATCATAAAGAGGTCTACAAATAAATTTGTGAGTTTTCTCTGATTATTTAAGTTTTTATATAAGGTAATTCATCAAAGATGACATATATCAGATTTTGAATTATATTTTACTCTGGGAGGGAGCTTCACGTAGACTTCTGTAGCATATCCACATAAAAAATGAACTTTTAGTGGCCATTATGAAAAGGCGCCGGACATGCTTGTGAACCCACGAAATTTGTAGTAGTCATTTTGGCTAATGAAGTAAAATTCTTCTAATAATTAATCTAATATTCCCGTCAATTTTAGCATGGGTGTGGGCTTATCGATAAGGGAGGTTTAAATTGAGGAACAGTGGAAGGTGATAGGGATGCTTAACGTATTTATTAATAAAATTATATGTATACTCATACAAGATGTAAGTAAGCAAGGATACTTAGCCATTAGTTTTACTCACAAGTCGAAAAAGGGTTTTCAACTTACATTGACTTAATAATGGGATGAAAGATATGATCGGTAATTGAGATTGACACATATTCATATCTTGTAATTGATCGGATCATATTGACGAAAGGATTATGGTTTCACGGTAAACGAACAAGTTTAATTTTGTCATACCACATGATATTTTCTGTTACATATATTGCCCGGCATATTATTAGACGTCAATTTGGGACTACCGATGCGAATTGATGATAAATTAAACGAGGATATTTTAATTTTGATTAGATCAAAATAATAATTCACGTTGTTAGATATCGTGATGGATTGAGATTTATCAATTAATTAATTAACAAGTATTCGACAATTAATTAATTGGGTTGCTTGTGAACATATCCGAATTAATTAATTGGATTAATTAAATTATGGACCAAATTTAATTAATTAGATAATTAAATATTGAACCAGGTTAAATTTAAGAGACGGGTCAAACTGAATTGACTTATATTTATAAGCTATCAGGGTTTCAAAAATAATATAACACAATTCATTATTTTACTAGTACAAGAAAAGAGAATTCTCTCGTTATTGTTTCCTATGTGGATTTCTTTTGGAGGCAGGACAATTGGATAGCTGTAGATTGCAGATCGTGATTGTTCGTTGTCACGATACTCAAAGGAGTTTGCAGAATTCAACAAATGTATAATTTATATCTAAACACAGAGTAGATTTTTTATAGGAATTGAAATTTGTTTTATTTTCTATTGTGTATGATTAAGTAAATTCTCAACAATAGGTAGGTAGATGCGTTTTAAAGAAGATCTTCATACAAGATCTTATATCAAGTGGATGATGTGACAACTCATTGAATTGGTGGCTCTACTCAAGCAAACAAGTTGAGTCTAGTCTTACATGTCGGACTAAGGTTGCCAAGCCGTCACAACATTAAATGCAGTATGGCATATGAATGATTGATTGATGTCTATGACAAGAAGCCCTAACTCTAGAATGAGATCACATGTCTCTTCATCCAACGACTCTTACTCATCATTTTTTACTATAAAAGCTGACATTTAATATCATTTCAACGTAATACAAGTTTGTGCTCTCAACATATAACTTTGCTCTCTCTTTACTCTCTCTTTACTCTCACTATTAATCCCGGGATCAATACCCTTATTACTTAAAGTGGCTCATGTCTTTAGCACGTCTCACACCCAAATACAGACTCTTACATAGGCTAACTTGATCGTCAGAGTGTCTGCGACCACCTTCCCCACAACTGGAGATCAACCGTACGCTCTAACGATTTGTCCAAGTATGCAAGAAGGAGCTAGGTGGTCGTGAGAGGAGTTAGGATCTGTTGGCAACGCCACTTCTACAAAAAGTGAGGTCAACATTACTAATTATTACGTAAACGATCAATGAAGGACTAAGTCTATGAAAAATGAAACATTTGGCCTAAATTTTATGTTTGTGGAGCTTATCTTAATCATAAAGAGGTCTACAAATAAATTTGTGAGTCCTCTATGATAATTTAAGTTTTTATATAAGGTAATTCATCAAAGATGACATATAACAGATTTTGAATTATATTTTACTCTGGGAGGAAACTTCACGTAGACTTCTGTAGAATATCCACATAAAAAATTAAATTTTAGTGGTCATTATGAAAAGGCGCCGGACATGCTTGTGAACCCGCGAAATTTATAGTAGTCATTTTGGCTAATGAAGTAAATTTCTTCTGATAATTAATCTAATATTCCCATCAATTTTCAAGTGCAATTAGGCAAACTCTAAAGATCTCTGCTTAATAGAATAATGATTATTCTTATTGTACATGATTTAAGATTATGTAGAAAATTAGGTACATGTCGCTTGATTCATAGAATAAACCCATTTGCACTTGATTGGTTTACACCCAAATGGACAGGGGGCAGTCTTTTAAGTATGACTTTTGTTAAGGTCTCCAATTCTGCGTTTTTGGAGGTTTGCCATGCAAATGTTTCTGAGCTTGTGAATAGATTTGAAAGATTGATGGAAGATTACGTGGTTATGTGAGACAAGCAGCCAGGCGGTTTTATTTGCCTGGTAGGACATGAAAGAGGAGATGCAATTCTGGTACTGTTCGGTTCATACATAAGTTTTTTTTTATAGTTGTTAAGATTTTGAGGTTCCATCTTAAGAGGTCAACTTTGTTAAGAGGAGTAGTCCAAAATCTTTATTAATTGCTCTGTGTCCACATCATTTATCGATGTGGGATATATATCCCTTAACACGCCCCCGCAAGATGGTGGCTAATTTGAGTAGACCATTTTTGAAATTCACATGCTCATTTTAGAGTCTTAACGAGATCGAATCGCTCGTTGGAGCATAATGAGCTCTGATACCATGTTAAGATTTTGGGATTCCATTTTAAAAGGTCAACCTTGTTAAGAGAAGTAGTCCAAGATCTTTATTAATTACTATGTGTCAACATCATTTATCGATATGCGATATATATCCCTTAACAATAGTAGCCCTCATTTTGTTAAAAATATGCAATCCATCACTTTGTCATGAAGTATTCTCAACAGTTTTTTGTAAAATCATCCATAAAATAGGCAATTTCACCAGTAAGAGGATGAAAAGTATGCAGAGATGATGCTTATATAGCCTTTTTGAACATTTGTCCTACACTCAATAAATTTGAACTCAACCCAGAAAACTAATAAAACATTACATGAACCATCAAGAACGCCGTCATTCAGATTATGTGCAGAGCCGGACCTGAGGGGAGGCCCAAGAGGCCACCGCCTCAGGCCCAGAAATTTTGAGGCCCTTTTTTTGGGTTTTTTTTTTTGTTAAATTTAACCTAAACACGACTTCACTTCCCTCATCGTTACTTGCGCCTGAGTTTCTACTACACTCTACGGCTACTTTCCTCCATTGCTCCTCGACTGCCAGCCCGCCTCCACTCCTCCACCTTCAGTTCAGCCTTTGCTGCCCTTCGGCCCCTTTCCTGCGACTTCTAACTTCTACTTTCCTCCACTGCTCCGCGAGTCCGCGACCGCCCAGTGCGCCCACGCCTCCACCTTCACTTCAGGTCAGCCAGCCCGATACGTATATTTGTATTTTTCCTTCTTTTTTTCGTGACACTATTATTTATTTGCATCTATCTGTATGCATATGTATGATTTGTGTAAAGATTGAGGTTGATTATCGACTCATGCTTGATGCTCGCTTCATTTCAATGGATGTATAGATTTGGTTTTGTAGCTTAATTTCTGTGTATTTACAGTTCAGTGCTTAGAAAATTAGGCTTTAGGCTCGTTTTGTCGTTTATTTAGGATTCAAAGGAATTTGAGTTTTTCTGATTTTACATCAAAGTTTTATTCTGCTGGATTTTTTTCCCTTTCTTTTGAAAGCTCTTATTCTGTATTTGTTTTGAGTAATTGGGTATTTTTGTACTTGTGGTCTTTAATAAAAATCTAACCTTTTCTATTTCTCCATTATCTAGAAAAATTCTGAAGCATTATACTGTCGATTGGAACTGCATTTTTTTATTGAAAGGAATTCGTGTGATTTGGAACATAACCTGTTCATGTTGTAATGGTCATACTTCTCTGTTGTCCATTTATAAAGATAAGGTTTTGGTTCATGTTTTACTTTGCAACTGACATTTTGACATCTAAATGAGTTATGATTGGAGTTTTTATCTACTTATTATTTAATTTTCCTTATATATGAAGAAACGAAACTGTATATTTCATTGTGTTTATATGAGATTCATGGGAGAAGTAATTTTTGTGCTCTGAGGGTAGTTAAGCTCTTTTGGTAACATGGTTTTTCCTTATAAAACTTGCATCAAATGAAGTGTTTCTTAATGCAAAAAAAGGACTTTATTGATCAAGTACCTATATTGTTTTATGGCACATGAATGTGGAGAAGGTAATGAAGATGACCGGTTCTGTCCGAACGGTACCATGAGAAGGTTTGTCTTCTTAATGTTTGATACTGATTTTTCCCTGTAATTTTGACTGAACATATACAAAAATATCACTTTTGTTGAAGAAGTTATACAACTCCATAGTCTAAATTTTATACAACTCCAAGTATGCTATCAATACCATGAGTAAATTTTTTCAAGCTGAAAACATGGATATTGATGAAGCCATCAAGCTTTTAGAAGCGCTTATTTTGTTTGTCGAAAATTATAGAAAATTTGTACTTAGGGACCAAATTCTAAACTTCGCCTCAGGCCCCGTAAAACACAGGTACGACCCTGATTATGTGGCATCAAGAATGCCTTGTTCAAAGTTTTCATAAATTATGTGCCATCAAGAAAGTTTTCATAAATTGTACTTCTCGAAGGTTATGTGCTCGTCAATAGTGTAATTCCTACATAAGAAAAACTGAATACTTTCTGCAGCAAATACTGTTGGTGCTTCATTATGGTCTATGGAGGTGAAGAAATGTTTGTCCCTCCATTTTTATTTGTTGTATTGCTTCATTCTAAACTCAGGATTTTAAGATCACTTCACCGTAAACTCAGTTAGAGGAGTTTAAGATCAATGAGAGTTCTGATACGAACTGCTGTATTTGCTAACATGGGCGTAGCTAGAAAATAACGTTAGGATGAACTGAAATTTCTAATGAACTCAGGTCATAAGATGCTAAACTCATGACATTCACGACAAAGAGTGTTTGACACTCAATGAAATAAATAAAGCATAAATATCTCATCCTAAGAAGTTCCTCTCGATCTTTTTATATTTTCTTACCAAATAGAAAATCAACGCACGTGTTAAAAAATAAAAACTCATCAAATCATGATCGAAATAAGCAAATGACACATTCACCAATAAAAAAACTAAGGGTCCGTTTGATTGCAAGGGTGAAAAATGGGTGGAAAAAAAAATGTCTTACATGGAAAATATTTTTCTAGGAATTGTTTTACTTAGAATTGTAATTAAGTGTGTTTGATTGGTATAATTTTCCACTTGAAATTTTTTAAAATTTTGTGTTCCTTTGACTTTGTTTTACATGAAAATTATCCATTAAAGTGATAATTTTTTTCCACAATTGGTTATAAAATTTGTTTCCATTGCCAAAAAGTGAAAAAAAAAATGAAAAAAAGAATTCCGAAAAAAATCGTTTTTTTTTAATAAAAGTTTAGTGTTCGTTTGACTTTGTTTTACATGAAAATTGTCCATTAAAGTGAAAATTTTTTTACAACTAATTATGAAATTTGTTTTCATTGCAAAAAAAAAAAAAAAAAAAAAATCAGCAGCCTAGAAAAGCTTTTCCCACCAACCAAATTTGAGGAAAATAGTAGTGGAGGGAAAATGTTTTCCCTAGAAAATTTTGACAATCAAACAAACCAAAATCAAGAAAATTGAATTTATTTTCCTAGTTCTAGAGAAAATATGCCCAATCAAACGGGGCCTAAGAAATTATTTAATGAATACTATTCTAAATAACTTTGACGATCAGTTTTTCCAAACAACTAAAAACTTTGGTCGAAACATAAAATCAATAATACATTACTATATGTTATTGTCTCAAAATACTATTTGGTGCGGATGTTAATCTTCTATATCACTTCATTTTATAGTGAGTGAGGAATCTCATCTAGAGTAACATATATATATATATATATATATATATATATATATATATATATATTTTAACAAATATCTTTTTCATTGACAAGATCAAATTTAGAGCATGTTATTTATTTTGATCATAACGTCTATTTCATGATCAAAATGAATAATTTTATATATATATAAAAATGAATAAGTAGTATATGAAAACACGCATAGAAACAAAAATTTAATTACTTTTAAGCTTAGCATAACATATAGTGTCTCTAATTATTAAAATAAGTAATTTATATTTATTATTTATTATAAAATTTACTTAATTATCATAAGTAAATTTAGTCAAACTTGCATCAAATAAAATGCTTAAATTGACAATAAGATATTCACGTTTCTTGAATATCATAAAGAGAGTATTTAATAATTGTAGTCTTTTTAATAAAATTTGGATAATTGAGCATTGGACTTGGGTTGAGATTTAAACTAGAGCTAGGCTAACACAAATATTTGAGTCAAAATTGAACACTTGCTAAGCAAGTGCCAAATAGACGAGAAATTTATGAGAGAGAAATAAAGAATCTTTTGCAATCCTGCATTGCATCAAGAATAACTACATATACAAAATCAAGCTAGCAAACATGGGTAAACATTATCCATTGTTCGAGTTTTAGAAAAAAGTTTCAACTGCTGCAAGATAAAAAGAACATGAAGATCCTTTTTAAGCAATAGCCCTTGTGCTCGAGGACACCATCTTGGTCTCCTACCGTAGTCTCTCGCAACCTTGGTCACAATAGAGAGAGTTTACCATTAGGTGCGGTAGCACCCGTACAAGTGTCATATCATGCAACAAAAGTGTCACTTGCAATTCCAATTGTAAAGGGAACTTAGCCCCTGTTTGAAATCCATTTTTAGGATAATAGAAATTTTGGAATAGTGATTGGTGTGAGAATGTGTGGTGGAAAAGTTTTTGATTTGTGTGTAATATTATTTTATTTGGAGAATTTGTAATTGAAATGAAAAATGAGAATGAGAATGAGAAAGAGAGATAAATTAATGGGTATCAAACGGGGGCTTAATTAATAGTGAGAAAATATAGCAATTGGCATGTGAATGGACATAAAAAGGGATTTGAGTTAAAAAGCAAGATTAGATCGAACGACATTGTATTCTCTGTTTCCATCATCGTCTTTCTAGCAGTGTGCGCTGGTAACTGTGTGTCATCATTGATTGTGTCGCATTACTAGTAGGCCTAAAGTCATCCTGCCAAGCGTCGCCTGGTGGACATAGTGATGCAGCATAAATGTGAATGAGGAACAAGCTTAAAATAATTATGAATTACATATTTTTTAAATCTCCAAAAAATACAGAATATTTAATCTTTATCAACAATTGTTGATTCGCACAAGGATCCCAAATTAGATTGAAAATTGGAGAAATAATCTCACTACTTCATTTATTAAAATTTACACCATTGTCCACTAATCTATTAAGAAAATATAAAGTAGCCTAATTAAAACAAAACATAATAATTAAGTATATTGACTATGGTTTACATGACTACTTTAACATAAACTAGGAACATGTCTAAAGCTGTAAAATTTCCAATTGTCTTCCTTTCAACTAGATAACATGTGGCCGTTGACTTACCTTCTCCTCTTCCTTCTTCCTTAGGGTGGCACATATTGTGGCTTAACTCGAGTTTTAGACAAAAGTTTCAACTCTGGCAAGATGAAATAGGAAAGAAATTGATCCTTTTCTCAAGCACTGGTCCTCGGTGATACACATCTTGGTCTCTTAAAGTAATCTCTTGTCACCCTGGTCATAATCGGGATCAGAGCCGGGAGAACTCCGGAAAGGATATTAAAGAACGTAGACAGTGTGCTATTAGGAGCAATAGCCACCATACAAGTATCATAAGTTGCTATGAGTGCAACAAGCGAGATTAGCAATTCCAATTGTAAAGGAAATTTAGTAGTGAGAAAATTTATCATGTGAATGGACATAAAGAAGCCAACTGAGTTAAAAAACAGGAATAGACCATACGAAACTGGTTTGTGTGTGCCCATGACTGCCTGACCAGCAGTGTGAGGTGGTGGTGATGACTGAGTGTTACTAGTGTTGGTTGTGTTACTAGTAGGGCTAACATCTTCCTGCCAAACACCACCTGGTGGACTAAGAACAGCTTGATAGGTTGCAGTTGCGATTAATACAGCTACGACTAGCAATGTATGTCGAACTTTGCTGGGGGAGTCTTTAGTTTTGTCATACTTGAAGTAGTCCTGCAATTTTTTAGAGGGCTTTCGAGGCCTTTCTCTCCCTATTTCACTTTCTGATGGCTCATGAATGGTAAAATTCCTGTTATCTGATTGCGTTGCCTGTTGACCTGAGTTCGTGTTTTCAGCTCCTGAAGCTCCGGCTAGCCTAAGCATTTCCTCGATTTCAAAATCACCCCCTTCTGATAGTAATACATCAAGCGGTGTAAGACCTCTTTTGTTCAAGGAATTCACCTCCAACAGGCCCTTCGTAACAAAATTCTCATCCAGCATCAACTCAATAACCTGATAACGATCTTTTATTCAGATTATATGGAGTAAATAATACAAAGACTCAATAACGTCATAACTAGAGAAAAAATTGAAGAGGTTGGTACTTGCCTCGTATTGCTTTCTGGAGACTGCAAGATGCAGGATGGTGTCCCCTTGAGCATCCTTCTGATTCAAATTATCCTCTTTATTGTGTGTCTTGTGGTAAACTACCAAGCTCTTGAGAGCTTCAAATTGGTTGTTTTTCCCAGCCAGATGAAAAGAGGTTTCACCACGAGCTGTCACTTCCCTTGTGCTGTCTTCACAGGCCGAAAGCAGTTCTCCAATCACTTGTGTTCTGCCTTTGATCACTGCATAATGTAATGGAATTCTTCTCTCTTTTCCCTTAACCATGCACAAATTACTATCTATTTTCAATAGCTCCTTTACAATCTGTACATCCCCATGAGCTGCTGCAATATGCAATGGACTGAAACCTTCATGGTTCAATTCTTTTGCGAATCCTGGCCCCATATTTAAGACCTCCTTCACAAATTGAAGGTTGCCCGCCATGCAAGCAATATGTAATGGAGTGTCTGCACCAGATAAGGCAACAGTTCTCATCAGGAAAGGATCATCTTCGATCAGACTAAGCAGTTGATGAACGTCTCCTTTTTGTGCAGCCTCAATTAGCCTTCTCTCCATGGTCTAATCATACATTCAATATAAAAAATTCTTGGCATTAGGTGTATAAATAATTTGGTAATGCTTATGTTGGAAGGGCCTAGATTCAACTCTAATAAGAATATAAAAATATTGTCTGAGGTCAGTTCTTAGATCATGTTGACAAAGTAATTTGTGAAGAAAGTCAAAGGGATAATATTATTAGTTATAAAAAATATGAGATTGTCACTGTGTAAACCAGAAGGCGTTTGCTATATACATGTAAGTGTAACCTGTTGGAGATATTACACCGATAATGTGCATATTATATTAATCAAGAACATGCCGTTAATTTGCGTGAAATTGAAATATCATTCGACTTACCGAAATCTGATTTGAGAAGACAAATTAGTAAATTACCAACTTCGAATATATGAATATGGATTCGTCACTTCCCAGTCTTGAACGCACCTCTCTTTAATTCACACCTTTCAATAAAACACATAAATAAATTAACCATATTCTGAAATCAAGCATAAATAAAATCAGAAATGAAAAACATGAAATGCAAGTGGTGTGATCGGTCGAGGCAAGTGTTTGACACTTTGTCCTTAAGATGAATTTGCCCCGCATCGGTGCTAACGGTTTCTTGACAATCATCTCCCAAGATACAACGACCACGTCTAGCCATATGAGCACTCCAAATGACTTAGACCAACGAACTCGAACGGAGTTCCCTCTCTACCATAACCATGATTTGATGCAAGAAATAATCACTTTTACAAAGTGTTTTATGCAAAACTAAAGTAAAATATGAAATGGAATGATATGGAACTATCAATTGAGTTTGTTCCCCTTCATAAAATCCAAACATGTGGGATCTCTTATATAGTAGTTGGAACATCCATGTCAAGAGACACATCTCTTGAAATTTATATCTCTCCATAAAGAGACACAATTACATCTCTACATAAAGAGACAATTATTGAAAAATAATACCAAAAGTCATGATCTCTAAGAGTCATGATCCATATGAAAAGACACATCTTTTCATCTACATCATCTCTAGAATATTTCACAATATTCTACACGATTTTCCAACAATTTCAAGTATTAAGCGGTTTAAGTTTGACTTAATTTCTCATTCACCAAACAACGAATTCCACTTAAATTGGTCACAACCAATTTCCGATACAAATTCCAACAATCCCCACATGAATGAAAATTAATGCAAATGACTATGCAGACACTAGTAGAGAGAGGGTGGGAAAACACTGCATCAAAGAAGGTAGCTCTTAGTGAAATACTATCGGACTTACTGGCTAATTGGTGAACGTGATGTCTTGAACCATTCAACCGTTGGTGTAAGTTAAGACAACAGTACTCACACAATGTCTTCCCTAAACCGTTCATGATTCTCACTGTTGTGTTCATTTTGGCCCTAAACAACTCTTGGATTTCATAAGCACTTTAGAGAATTTAAGCCTTTGAAACATTCTCATAGAAGCGGCCCCACTTCACACTTATATAGGTGACCTCCTATTAAGAGTATTCTGTCATACTTTACTTGACTTAATCAAGATATAGAAATCATTAAAAGAGTATCTTAACCTTCAATCACTCTGCAGAAAGCACTTTAATTATCATAGGAATGAGTAGAAAGAATTTCCTAAGTGCTTCATGGAATCTTCATAACTTAGTTTTCCCTTTGAACCAAGATCTTGGGGATCTCCAGTCAACAAGGTAGGGTTACCATTACAAAGACTCTTACGTCGTAGGCTTTAATCTGCAGTATTCTTGATCTCTCGGTAAATCTCCAAAGGTACCATGAGTTTACACCATTGAGATCGACTGCTTAATGGTAATATGTCTACGACTTATATGTCTAGACTTACCATTACATGTGACTTAGTATCTCATCAAATATAGCTAATCAACGATTGATTGATTTAATAGATACAACATGTCACCACCAAGAAATCCTCTCATGAAGATATATACTTCTAACTAGCTTTATCTAAAGCTTTATAAATTCCAAACAACAATGTTAGAGGATGTCTATCACACATTACACTAGTCAATCACTTTTACTAGTGGATTTCAGAAACATGGGTATTCAATATCATTATTGAACTATTACAATGCATTTCAACTTTGTGAATATTCTTCAAATATTCCAATTGATCTTGCATATCCAAATAAACGTCATAATCGACTTTTATCCCATTTCATCCACTTTAAACTTAGTGTTTATCATCCTTATAATTAATATAAGAGTTTTCTACCTTTTCCGCCTTCATAGATATATTTTCATGACTATAAGGTATAGAAAATTGTAACTTTTAAACATAAGTTAACCTCACAATTCCTCAATTAGGAATGCATGTGCAACTAGTACTGTTGCATTCACAAATCTAGAACTTTTCACATAAGTTCGCAAGCATTGATGTTAACCCCCATATTTTTGGGTTGTACTTGAACTTAGAGTTCATCAACTTTTTCATAGTTCAATTCATTATCGAATAGATAATGTTCATATCGAATGCTTCGTGAAAGTTTAAGTACTTTCAAAATAGTGGTCGTCAACCCACACAAACGAAAAAAAATCATTTTCCATTCGAAATTGTACTTCAATCCAACTATCTTTCATTTTGATCACACATAATTTGATCAAGGTCACGTCATAGACCAACAACGCTTTTCAAGCATAAACCAACTCAATTGGTTTCACAATTGAAGTCAAATTCAATCAATGAAGAAAACTAAGCCTCTTGATTGCAACTTCTTCAAGATATGTGATTTATCACTTTTGTGACATATCATAAAATCACATCAAATAATAAGGTACATGTTCACATTATTCACCATATTCAAACTTGAATAACTGAATCAACCAACGATTCGATAGTTGTGTTAACAAAAAACACAACTCAACGAGAGGACACACATCTTCGAATAAATCTCTATGAAGAGGTACACCAATTGGAAATTAAACATACCAAAGGTCGTGATTTTTCATATGAAAAGACATGTCTTTCCATTTAAATCGATTCTAGAATATTTCATAATATTCAACCAATTCCAAGTAATTAAGTGACTTAAATCTCATTATCAAATAATGTTTTCCACTTAATACAATTACAACAAATCGCATTTTCTCATATTTGCATAAATCATCTCATTTAATTTCATCAAATTAATTGAGGCTATCATTATTAATATAATTTTTCATATTCCAATAAAAAGAATAATCATGAAAGTTCATATATTTTCAATAACCAGTTGACATTCTTCCAACATTTATACATTTTCAATGGTTAAGAGTAAATTCTCATTTCTATCAATTCATTGCTTGAATTGTATTAGTCTCAATGTGACAAAATAGCAACTTATGTTCCAAACATTTATACATCCATTGTATAAGTTTATTCCATCTTAGTCAACACATGTCGTGACTAAGAATATCAATTACTTGAGGAAATCGTACACTTCCTCATTTGGAGATATCATCATTGATCCCAATCTCGATCAATTAAATAAACCAAGACCGAATGATCAACCATTGATTTGGTACAAGCCTCGAAATACGTACATGCTTTATTCCAGTCAAATATATCATGCAGATAATTTACACAAATAAGCAATTTGGCAAAGTGGAATATAATTATAGAAAAAAAAAATTCATTCAAAATCCTTCCACTATATTTACATGCTAATCGCACTTTTAAAAACCAGAAGATGCACCTTCATCATAGATGTAACAGTGTGAAAGTACACAACTTTTCACACTTAAATTATCATATCAAAAGTCATAATTAGTAAATTAAGGGAAAAGACCAAAACGTATATTTATTATTTTTATGTAATAAGTATCAACAATAATTATGTTTACATGGCAGTTATGCAAAATCAAACGATTTCTTCCATATGCATATAAAGTTCAAGAAAGTTCTCTTTTAGAACTTTCACATAATTCAACCGCTGCCTTTCAAGATTTATAGAATATAAGCAATGCACATGTACACAATACACGTAAATTGATTAACAAAGGCAAACTAATGGCCATTAAAGAATGCACTCAATTCCAAGGTTACTGTTATCTCTTCTTTTCCATCACCATGTGTTTCCATAAACTAAGACATATTCTTAATGATATACATCTAATGCAAAAAGGTAGGATACTTCTTTTGTCATTTAATATACATATAAATTATTCACATAAGCATGTATTCCCATGTAGAGATTGCTTATAACCAAACTGCATACAAAGTGCTGAAAATGCACGCGATAGAATATTTCCAGATTCAACACAAATTAGAATATAACACGTACACATTACAACAAAAAATTTATCTTAAGATTGTTGGAGATATTACACCGATAATGTGCATATTATATTAATCAAGAACATGCCGTTAATTTGCGTGAAATTGAAATATCATTCGACTTACCGAAATCTGATTTGAGAAGACAAATTAGTAAATTACCAACTTCGAATATATGAATATGGATTCGTCACTTCCCAGTCTTGAACGCACCTCTCTTTAATTCACACCTTTCAATAAAACACATAAATAAATTAACCATATTCTGAAATCAAGCATAAATAAAATCAGAAATGAAAAACATGAAATGCAAGTGGTGTGATCGGTCGAGGCAAGTGTTTGACACTTTGTCCTTAAGATGAATTTGCCCCGCATCGGTGCTAACGGTTTCTTGACAATCATCTCCCAAGATACAACGACCACGTCTAGCCATATGAGCACTCCAAATGACTTAGACCAACGAACTCGAACGGAGTTCCCTCTCTACCATAACCATGATTTTGATGCAAGAAATAATCACTTCTACAAAGTGTTTTATGCAAAACTAAAGTAAAATATGAAATGGAATGATATGGAACTATCAATTGAGTTTGTTCCCCTTCATAAAATCCAAACATGTGGGATCTCTTATATAGTAGTTGGAACATCCATGTCAAGAGACACATCTCTTGAAATTTATATCTCTCCATAAAGAGACACAATTACATCTCTACATAAAGAGACAATTATTGAAAAATAATACCAAAAGTCATGATCTCTAAGAGTCATGATCCATATGAAAAGACACATCTTTTCATCTACATCATCTCTAGAATATTTCACAATATTCTACACGATTTTCCAACAATTTCAAGTATTAAGCGGTTTAAGTTTGACTTAATTTCTCATTCACCAAACAACGAATTCCACTTAAATTGGTCACAACCAGTTTTCGATACAAAATTCCAACAAAACCTTCCCTAGGCTTATGGTTAAAGAATGTTTATTGGGTATTGTCTATCACCTTGTAATCAAAGAAGTCATTAGATCATCTCACTTCATGAATGAAAAATGCCATCAGTGGTAGACTGGTAGCCATTCTTCTGCAAAATGTATAAGCTTGATGGTCAACCTCCAGGGCATTCTGTAAACTATTTAATTCCCTTCGTTGAGTTAATTATTAGAAAATATATGTATACATTAGAAATTCTCAAAATATTAGTGGTCAAAATTATCAATTTTCCAATTTTTGAGGTCAAACGGCATCACTGACAGATTCCATCAGATTGGATTCCATGCGCGAATTTTCGAAAGGTTTGGTACCGTGGGCGGCACAAATAAAATGTTTGGACCAAGTCTGAAATAAAAATGAAAGGTTTTCATTGTCTTAACATTTAATTTATTTCTTTTTGCACTAAGATTTCAAACTCTATAATCAGACTTTACAAACCGACAACTCTTACTTTCCGCAAGCCTTTGAACTCGTGATGAAGCTGCTATCACTCTTCAAAAAAGCATATTCACTGAACTGCACATTGTTCGGTATTTTGATCGTAACTTTCTCTAGAATACTCCTATTCATGCATGGTTCATGGTATTGGAAACTAGAGTTATAATTAATCATTTGATTCCAAGCACACTGAGAGTTATAGAGCTTCAAAATGAGGCCTTGTGAATTACATGTTGGTGTGGTTTCTAGTTTTTATCTTTTTGAACTTATTTACCTAATTAAGTATCTTCGTGAATTGTGATGTTGTTAGCCTATAGTACCTTCTCCTTCATTTTAATGCTCCATCCGTCTTAATTCCGTTGTCAAGTGATGGAACTTGAAAAAGAACAATGCCATTAGCCATCTTTCTCAAAGAAGTCGAAGAATCTTTGTGAGGAAGAGGGTTTATTTGGATAAAACTTTAAGAGAATCTTTGAGGAGTGGAAGAGGCTAGAAACTTATCTCAAATAATTGCTCAATTGACTTGTTGGCTTGCTACAAAACACAAGAAAGCATCTATATAGTGTTCAATAGACTCTTCCACACAAATTTCCCAACATCCTTAATAAATGAATGTCCCATTTACTTGCTAATATGCACTAACTACTTCAGTAATACAATACAATTTTAGAATATAGACTATTGTATTCATAGGTTCACTTAATAATAAAATTAACAAACACGAGACAAACAAGTAATTAGTCTAAATCAAGTTTATTTCTCAACAAGCAAGCCTTTTAACTGTGCATGCTCTTTTGTTTCCAATGCTTCCAAGCTTTTCTTCCCCACCTTGGCAGCCATCGCTGTGCAAATGGCAAAATGAAGGCAATTGTTGATGCAGTGAGACCTAAAGAGTTGGTGAACAAGAACAATTGTGCAGTAGCCTGAGATCCTAAAATTCCTGCAGCACCAGCGAGTACAGTTGTCCCTGCTGGGTTAAAGTAAGGGGGTGGGCCTGGTGGTGGATATCCCGAGCCAATGGAAGGCAACTCCAACTTAAGACGTCATGTCAATTTATTTTAAGAAATTCACATTCATTATGGAAGGATGAAAAATTTGACATATGATGAGATATCGAGATCAAGTGGACATGAGTCAATCTTAGGAACGGAATTGTTAAGCAAACTGTTAAAGCTTCTTTGGTAGAATGTGCAAGCCGTAAATGTTGAGTATTAGAGAGAGAAGGAGAATAGAAGAATTAAGATTATTATTACTTCAATAAGAAAATGAGATGTTTACACAACATAAATATCATACCAAAGAATGATTACAGCTGTAACTAAAAACTAATTCTGACTAACTAAAACATAATTTGGCGCCTATTCTAACACTCACCGGATTGAGTTGGAAACCGATATATTCTAACACACCTCCCTCAAGATGGACTATGTAAATTGATAATAGCCATCTTGGACAATAAAGGAAAGAATAAAGGTGCAGGCACGGCTTTGGTAAACATGTCTGCCAATTGATGTTGAGACTTAACCGGAAACAACTTGATAAATCCATCTGCAATCTTATCACGAACAAAGTGACAATCTATTTCAATATGTTTTGTTAGTTCGTGAAAGATGGGGTTACTAGCAATGTGAATGGCAGCTTGGTTGTCACAAAAATCAATGCTGGAATTGATGGAGTGACCTGTAGATCAGCAAGCAACTAGTGTATCCATACTAACTCACTAGCAGTGGCTGCCAATTCTTTGTACTCTGTCTCTGTAGCAGATCGTGAGACGATTTGCTACTTTTTAGCCTTCCAAGAAATGATAGATTCACCAAGGAACACACAAAAACCTGTAATGGACTTTCTTGAATCAAGGCATAAACCCCAATCAGCAAAAACATGAATTTGCAATGAAGCTAAAGCAAGAAAACAATAGCCCTTGGCATGGTGCTGTTTTCAGATATTGTAATAGATGATGAGCAGCATCAAGATGTGGTTGACGAGGCTGAGATACAAATTGGCTCAATTTGTGAACAGATGTCTGGTCGTGAAATAGTTAAATAAAGCAAATGGCCAATCAGTCTCTTATATGATGAAGCATCAACATCAGGCAACAGATTTCCTTCAAATGAGTTCAGTCGAATTTTATGATCCATAGGGAGATTTGTTGGCTTGCAAGCTAGGAAGCCATTATCCTCCAACCACTGTAAAGCATAATTCCTTTGGGATAAATATATCCCTTTATTGGATCTTGCTATTTCCAACCAAGAAAATATCTCAACTTTCCTAGATCTTTGAGTTTGAACTGACTATGTAAGAATGATTTTAGCTTAGCTATTACATCAAGACTCGAACCAGATATGATGATATCAACATAAATAGCAAAGCAACAAATGAATCTCCTGCTCCTTTGGTAAATAAGGAGTAATTAGATTTAGACGGATTAAAACCATGAGTTATAAGGGCTCGAGAAAACTTAGTGAACCAATGTCTAGAAGCCTGCCTTAGCCTATAAATTGATTTATGCAGCCTACAAACTAGCTTGCATTCCTTAAGACCATCAATAGCTAGATTAGAGTACCCCTGAGGCAAATCCATATATATTTCCTCAAACAAGTCCCCATTCAAAAAAGCATTGTTGACATCTAACTGAACTAGATGCCACTTATTGATAGATGTTATGCTAAGTAATGTCTTGATCGTAACTAGTTTAGCTGATGGGGAGAAAGTGTCTATGAAATTCAGCAATCTCTCTCTCTCATGCATCTCTCTCTCAATAAACAGCTGACGAACCAGTCTCCGTTCGCCACACATAGCACCGATCTAGAGTTCGTCGCACACGGCGACTATCTAGTTGCCACTGTGAGAGGCGCTGCGTAACGATCTCAGAGCATGTCATCGTTGTGTGCGATGTTGTGATCTCGCCGCGCGCAGCGGCAAGCTCAAAGCGTGGTGGCAAGATTAGAGCGCCGCCTACAGCGACGTACGCTCTGGTCACCAGTGCACATCGACCGTACGTGGCAATGGTTTTGTGATGGATTTGTAGTTTGTGGCATATTGTGGTTGTTTTGTGGTAATTTTATATTGTTTTTGTGGTGGTGTTGTGGTGATTTTTGTGGTGGTGGTGGTGATGGTGTTGATAGTGGTCACATGTGGTGTATAAGGCACTTGCGATGTGGTGCTGGAGTGTTTGGTGAAATCGCGACTGGGCAGCGATGAGGGTGCTAGAGTTTGGTGTAGGAGTGGTGTCTTGGTTATTTGTGGGAGTGATTTTGCGTTGTTGTGGTGGTGGTTGATGTCTATGTGGTATGTGGTGGTTGATGTGGTCATGTTTCTCTGCTATGTGCTGATTTGTTTGAGGTGGTTGTGGTGCTTTTGGCGACGAAGGTGGCGGGGATACTGCTGGAGGGAGTGGTGCAGTTGTGGTCACACAAGTGTTACAAATTAATTGATTGATTGTAACCATTAAATTGATTAATCTATGACCAATAAACAATGCGTGACCAATGAAAAAGATAAATTGAAACTAAGAAATCATGTGTGACCTAAATTTTTTTTAATTTGTGACCGATAATTTGACAATTTGTGACTGTCTACTAAGTTGCGACTTATAATATTTGTGATTTATGACCGATAAAGAAATTGTGACGTATAAATTTTTAATTTGTGATTGATCTATAAAAATTTTAAATTGTGAGCGTAAAATAATTTGTGATATATAAAATTTCTTATTTGTGACCGAAAAAATAATATGCGACTAATTAAATCTTTAATTTGTGAGTAAATTATATAGATTTGTGATTTTAATATATGTAATTAATTAAATATATTATTATTTAATTAAATCCTAAATAAATTTTAATTAGTATTCGATATTTGAAATTTGAAACATTTGTTCTTAGTTTTGAAATGGGTGATAATTAACCTTTTATTTATGAATTTTTCCCAAATAAAAATGAATAAAAATTTAGCACAACCCAAAAATTAATTTTAGCCCAACTAACTTCATTTTCAACACAAGCTCAATATTCAGTTATTCAAATTTAGTTTAAAACGCTACAATAATTACATATTTATTTTATTCATATTTATGATACACAAATAACTCGTTATCAAATTAATTATTTTATCCCCTAACACACACAACTAAGTTTAAATAGTTCACTTATAATCAAATTAGTTTGTTATTTAAAACATATTCTTTATTGACTAAAGTAAAGATAAATGACTTATTTGAACAGTATGAAATGCAACATGTATGGTTAAACTTAGAAATAATTAAATTTTTCTAATGTATTTTGCATATATTACTTATTTATACTTTGGAGTTAAAAATGTATTTATTTCGACCATGATTATCAAATAAGTAATATGCTCAATATTTAATTTTATTAGTTAAAAATATATTTGTTAAAATTTGTTACGAGTGTCCAAAAATATATCTTTCTGGATCCGCCCATAACTTTTAGGGTCTATTTGGTTGCAAATGTGGAAAATGGATGGAAATAAAATATTTTACAGGGAATTGAATTGTCTAAAAATTGTTTTATTGATAATTGTAATTAATTGTGTTTGATTGCTATAATTTTTCACTTGGAAAATGTTGAAAGTTTGATATCCGTTTAACTTCGTTTTTTATGAAAATTGTCCATTAAAGTGATAATTTTTTCTACTATTGAGTCTAGAATTTGTTCCAATTGTAAAAAAAATTAAAATAAAAAAATTGTAAAAATAATAATTAACAATACCGAATACCATTCGTTTGACTTTGTTTTGCATGTAAATTATCAATAAAAGTGTGGAATTTTTTTACCATTGTATCTAGAATTTTTTCTAATTCCAAAAAAAAAAAAAAAAAAAAACACGACAAAACCTGGAAAGAGAATTCCCACCAAAATGGTGAGAATTCATTTTCCACAAAATCAATGCATTTGTAAGCGTGTGAGCAAAAGCAAGAAAGGAAATTCTAGGGAAAAAAAATCCAATCAAACAAGCCAAAAGTAGGAAAATAGAAAAGAAATTCTTACTTCCCTAGAAAATGGAGTGAATCAAACAGACTCTTAGGTACAAATAAAAGCATAATGTTCCTCATTTGATGCACAAGGATCATTGATGGTGATATATGAATATATTTTCATTTGAATAAATCTATTTGTACATAATTTTGTACTAATTTGTTGACAAAATGACCAAGTGGAGGCCCCTTATTGGGGGGGTGCCTGCCGCAATAGGCGCCCCTAATAGGGGGCAACCACTTGGTCATTTTGTCAACAAAGTTGTAAAGATTTTTGTACAAGTAGCACTACTTTTTTTTTTTTCATTTTGTTATTCCTAAGGCACTGTTGGCTTCCAGAAGCTTCCATTCTTGAACTATTTGCAAAATGCTCCAGCTATTTTGGCATGCCGATTCAACAACATTTTGAATAGCCACAATTTCCCTCCTTGAGTTAGTTTCTTCGTGTGATTTTCTATGTTTAGTTATATGTTTGATTTATACAAGCATTAAAAAGAGGTCGAACCAAACAAAGTACAGCTAGGAAATAAGGTGATTATTTAAAAAAATTGAGGATAATCTTGGAATATGATGCAAGATGGACTGAGATTTCACCATAGAATTAATAAACAACATAAGATAAAAGAAGAAGAGGGTAAAGAGGGTAAAGAAGCCAGAATTAGAATCAGGGGAAAAATAGAAACATTGGTTGCAACCAATCTTAATTTTATCAATTCATCACCATCTAAATTACAATATGAAAACCATATAAATAGTAAAATATAACCCTACTAGTGATGGGTCTGTGCCAACCCAATAATACAAGCCCAATATTAAAAAACCATAAATAATGAGAAATCCTAATATAAAAATGACGTATGCATCAATTCTCCCGGGGTGGGATAAAACTCGACCATATTGAGTGGATAAATTTCTACCACATGGGACGATCTTTCGTAAGAACCAAATATCAAAACTCAATAAATGATGACAACGCCAATTACAAATTATCCCCAAGAATATGATCTGATCATGGTGGTATGGGCATATGAAGATCTTGCTGACTCCTATAAAGTTCCAATGAATCTGGATCACACGGCTGAAGTCTCTCTATGGAAATCCATGTACAATCAGAATCAGGTGGATCGACCCAGCAAACAAAGAAGTACTGAATTTCGTCATCATTAATCAATACAACATATTCATCTAAAATAACATCAATTGTGTCTTTGTGTGTTGTGACACATGATAATGAAGTATAAATATCAATATAGACAGGTTAGGGGTCCACAGAGCTAAATATAAAATGATCATAAAATGAATGGAAACGATGTTTGTAAGTAATAAAGTCCTCAATATTTAAAGTAGAGTTGTAGCAAAAACGTGATAAAAGATCAATGACGTGTATTTGGACCAACATCCTTTAAAATTTTAAAAGGATCAGCACCATGGGCTTACAATATAACATAATCCCCAATATTAAATTCAAAATGTCGTTTATGCAGATTATCTTGAAGTTTATATGATGCATTACTTGCTTCAAGTAGTTTATTGATTTCAATATGCAAATCATGAAGATGATGTGCAAATGCCTTAGCTGACTCGACACACTAGAATGTGGGGACATGAAAATAAGGTCTAAGGGTTTGTTTGAGCCATATTATTTTGGAATAATGTATTTTGAATAGTAGATTGATGAAAAATGTGTGGTTGAAAGAGAATGAAAAGTTATTGATGTGATGAAAAATATTATTTTATTGAAGAATGTGTGGTTGAAAATTAGTAAAAGAATGAAAATGAAAATTTCAATGCATACCAAACAGGAGCTAAATGTTTCATAGGCTCGTAATCATGAATAACTTCTAAAGGACTCATACTTATAGATTGATTCACATAATTTATATATATAATTTGAATTGTTGGGACGAACAAATTACAATTCCTAAGTTTTTCCTTGAAAATGGTGTGATTACACAAATCAATAGCACCTTTGGATTGGATAATGATACAACATACAACATTTGACTGAGAGATATCGGGAACAAGGGGTATAATACGTAGATTCATAGGAAAAGTCCGAACGTAACCTAAGGAGGTGTTCACACATCCAAGTCATCAAATTCTTCAAGTTTAGATTCATAGACTTGATCATCTAACCGCTCATCTATTATATTCTTTCATTCTTCAATGATTAAGGCTCAGTTTAGGGGTGGCAACGAGTCGAGTTAAGAACCGAAATTCGAAGCTCGGGCTTTTTTTGGCTTGAACAGAGCCGAACCGAGCAAAGGCTCGAAAAAAAATTTGAGGTTCAGGCCTTAACGGGCTAGTCCGATTTTTTTTATATATAACACAAAAGCATCACAGTTGCTTTTAAATATGCAGCTACACAACTGGCTTTTCCCCCCTTTCATTTCAAATTTTTTAAATTTTTTACGGGTCGACTCAGCTCGGCCTGATTTCCCAAAAATGGGGGCTCGGTTCTATCGATTCTCGAGCTGGGTTGGCTGAGTCGGACTTTTTTTCGGGCCGAGCCATGACGGCTCAAGCCGATGAGCCAAACTAATATCCTTAGCTTAGTTAGGACATTTGGAAGAGATGTCGCCAAAGTCCTTACAGTTGAAACACTACAAATGAGAAAAAGTCATTGGACTTTCAGAAATTGTACCCTTATTTCTTCCCGTCTGTGTCTCTGCAACTTCTGCTTCTATGGGTATCGGGGTTTTCTTTGCACATGCGATGGTTTGGACTTGGTAGTGGGAATATGAAGCTACTGGGAAATGGACTGTGGGGATGGAGATGGTAAGGTGACGATCAGGCAATTGTGGGTTTGTGTGATTTGAGGTTCCGGCTTTTGTGCTTGATTTGTGATTGAAGTTTCGGTTTTGGTGATTAATTTTGTGGGTTGTTGGTGAATCGGTGAACACAGAGATGCAGTTTGTATTTAGGTGAGGAAGTTGTGGTGGCCAGCAGCTGTGATGATGTTGGGCTGGGTTAGGGATATTTCAACCGTTGTGTTATGTATGGGTTTTGTATGGAAACCATGTTTGGATGTGAATTGTGGAGGCTGCGTTTTTCTTGGATAAATTGTTGAAGGGGATGAATCGTTACCCAAGTTTAGCTCTGATACCAATTTGATGCACGATGGATTGAGATTTCACCATAGAATTCATTACCGTCTAAATTATAATGTGAAAATCATATAAATAGTAAAACATAATTCTTCCAGTGATGGGTTTGGACCAACCCAATAATACAAGCCCAATAATTAAAAAACATAAATAATGAAAAATCCATAATATAAAAAGGGAAAAATGCATGGATCGGACTTTTCTTTCCCAAAATCACAAATCAGGTCCCAAGTTTTAAATTTGCAAAAATCAGGTTTTTCATAAATTAATTAATTTTATTTTACAATTATATTAAATTAAATATTTAACTATAATGTAATATAATTAACCCACCCCATCCCATATCCACCACCTCCAACCCCACCCCCACTGTTCCGGCAGCCGTGACTGTTCCGGTGACGGCGACTACTCTGACGACCACTCCGGTGATCGTTCCGCCGCCACTTAATTCCGGCGATCGATCAGATTCCAACCAGTTTAGGTCACAGATTTTTAAAATTTGTCGGTCACAAATTTTTAATTTAGTCACAAGTTAAAATTAGTATAGGTCACAGATTTTTAATTTAGTCACAAGTTAAAAAAAATTATATATAACAGAGGTCACATATTTTTAATTAGTCCCAGATTAACAAATTAACAAATGAAAAATATTATTGGTCACAGATTAACAAATTTTAAGATCACAGTTAAATAGTTGCCACAGAGAACAATATAGTTAGTCACAGATCGATATAGTTGGTCACATACACCCAAACACTCGTCCCTCAATCCCAAAACACCATCAATACTTGGTCACAGATCGACCAAATAATTGGTCACAGAAACTCTTCGTCCCATCCGCAGCACCCGTCCCTCAATCACAATACACCAACAATAAAAGGTCACAGGTCACAGAACGACCAAACAGTTAGCCACAGACACTCCGTCCCATCCCCATTCGACCCTAATCCCTAAAACACCCACCAACAACCACCACCCAAACCACCACCACAGCCGCCTGAACAACACCACCAATAACAACCACCACCACCCAAACCGCCTGCACAGAAATCCGCCCCCACACCCACACACCCACGCACACAGATCTCCCTTGCCGGCAGCAAATTGAACCTCCTGCCGCACCCATGCACACACAGTAGAAATGCACACACACAGCACCCACGCCGGCAACACCCACACACATAGCAGACACTACTGCGACGCAGTACACAGCAAAATCAGTAGCTTCTTCGTTGCTGCCCAAAATCAGCAGCTTCTTCGCTGCTGCCGGTTCAGCAGCGTCGCAGCGAAGTTGCTGAACCGACAACAGCGTCACATCGAAGTTGCTGCCGGTGCAGCAGCTTCGTTGCTGAAGCTGCTGCAGATTCCCAGCAGCATGCCGGCAGGGGAGGGGAAAGGGAGGGAAGGGGAAGGGAGGGGGGAGGGAGGTTGAATTTGTTGTCAGCAGGGGGAGGGGAAGGGGAAAGGAGGCGGCGGGAGGTGGGTGGGGAGAAATGAAATGAATTAGGGTTTAGGGTAAAGTTTTATATTTAAAATAAATTTGATGGGGTAGGTAGTATGGTGGGTATATAGATTAATTTAATTTTGTAATATCATTATTGATTAAAATTATAAAATCCTGATAAAAGAAAAAAAAAATGTGAAAACCTGATTTTTTAAAAGTCCAAACTTAATAGCTGGTTTAGTGTAATTACCACATAAAAAAATGATATCTGCATCAGAATAAGCCTAGGAAGGTGATTTTATTTCCTTTTCCTGAAGTAATGTGTAGCAAAGTGAACTTTGTTACTTCTGGTAAAACGGTGGAAGTCATTATTAATCTGAGAAGCTTTTGTTTAATATGATTGTAAACTATGACAGCTGGATATCCTATCAATTGAAGGGATGAAATGAGATGTCTTCCGACTAAACCATTTTCAATGTTTTTATTTCATTCAGCTAGCTTAGCTTCAAAGTGCCATAGTTAAGATTCTTGATGTTACAATTATCTTCTTATGGCTTGAAACATCAAAGTTTTAAGTTATTATTGTAATTCTAGTACTTCAACAAATGTATCAATACAAATTTGAGAACTAATAATCTGATAATCGTTGAAGTAAAGAAGCACAGATATCTGGTACATAAATATGTAACCATTTCAATATATTCTGACTATATTAGGAGAATTCCTGAGATTATTTTGTGATTTTTAGCAGGTCTTTATGTAATTATAGCAATTATTGGTTGACTGGTTGTTGCATGTCAAAGCATGCAATTTCACGGGACTATGTTTAAATAGTTGTACCAGACAATAGTTCCATTGATGCACAACTCGTTCTTTTGGATTATGGCTTGTTTTGTATGCATCCATGGTCTGCAAATGATCGATTATGTTTGTTATTTGTGCATATAGCATCAATATAACTTTTTCATGTCCTGTGCATTCTTCTCTCCTTCGCGCTATGGAGAATGGTTAAAAATTCCTTGTTTTAAGAGTTTTTACTTTAGCCACTGCTTTAAAATTGAGTTACTACTGAAGAAGCTGTCCACTGTTCTTTCCAGAACTGAAAATTTAACTGTCTGCTAATTTATCATGCATTGATATCATATAATTTATATATTTATGTAAGATGCAATGAAATTTTGATTGAATTTTAACTGGTTGCAAGCCTCCTCTTTATACCTACAGTTTCTGAGAAGGTGCAAGAAATATTGAACTAATATTTATATACTAATTGCAGCCGTATTTTCTTGAATTCGTAGATCTGCCCCCCACCACATGAAGTTGCTGACAGTTGCCTTCGGCGTCATTGCCTGAAAATGCAGTAAGTCCACTCTTTCCTTTATTCTGAAGTTTTGCTTGTCATTAGATGGATATTGCCTTTTGAAAAATTCTCTGCCCTGGAGCAAGTATTGCTAGAGGGTCATATGCTGATTTCCGTCGTACAAATACTTCCCACTGTTGACCAAAATGGGCCCTCCACTCCTCCGGTGTAGTATAATAAGGAAGATACTGTTTTACTCCCAAGTGGGCCTCCTCACAGTAATCTAAAACTCTTTTGTTTAGACTTAATAGAGGTTCCAAGCCATCATTTTCTCTGGACAAGGGAACTGCTTGGGGAAGGAACGCCACAAGGTAGAAAATGTCTTCTTCTGGAAGTACAACTGAAGTTCTGTTGTCCCACCTGAAAAATAAAATGTAAATCAATTGACTTAGGAACAAGAACTTTAAAAATTGATTGAGTGAACAAGTTGTCATTATGAGTTGTTACCTTGATTTGTTTACTGGGTAGACAAGGACAGGGCCACTGTTTGTATCCGTTAAAATGTTGCCAAAAACACCTTCTGCAAAGCTGTTTATTTTGCTTTTCGGAACAAGGAGATTGAGCCATGGGTGTGGGAGATCCCACAATCCTCTTGATTGCAGTTTTAGCTCGGCTGCATGAACCCTGTCCAAGAATTTTACATAAGAAGTTTCTGACATAAAGAGTGTTGAGGGGATGTAGCTTAATTGAGACAACAAGCTCTCAATTTCCTGCATCAGAGGTGAGAAATTTGAATATTATGACCCTTTCCATTGACATATCTGTGAACATGCTCTAAAATATTGGACTGTGATATGCCCACCTGGTCTATTTTATCAGCCTCGCCGGGATTGAAATTTTTGGTCAGTTCGAGGCAAAAGAGAGTCCTTCCATCCGATTTGAATTGACTGGCTTGAACTGGATCTTGCGGGTTGAAGGATGATCTCCAGTTATTAATGAGACCTGTCTTGTTAATCATCACAAGGCCTTCTATGTAATCAAATGTGTTTTCTGCAGATATTAAATGCTCCTGGTCTCTGGCAAAAGTGGAGAAATCTGAATAAAGTACTCTGATCCATTTCACCTGTTGACAGTTGAACTACAAGTTTGTCGGACTGTTTCTGTTATTCCAAAGGCTTATAATAGATTTTTTGGCAGGGTGGATTAATCTTTACCTTCTTTGGTGCTGGCTCTAGAGAGATTCTTGCTCGAGTTATTATACCAAACTGGCCAAGTCCACCCAGAACTCCGTGAAATAGGTCAGCATTCTGCTCCTCCGAACAAATTCTCACTTCACCCTTTCCTGCAATAAATTCAGTGTATTGATGAAAAAAAGATACAAGATTGACGTAGTTTTCTTTTGATAAATTCAAATTCAATGACCTATGCATTCCAATGATCCTTCATGGAAACAGGGTAATCTAGCAAATTATTTGGATTCAATAATATCAAAATCAAAACTATCAAATTTAAGCCAATCCCTAATTTTAGTTTTTCTCACACAAACCTGTGACTACTTCGAGCTGGTGGACATTACTGATTTGGGGGCCATGTCGAAATGCCTGTCCACTGATCCCGGCATTGGACAGAGTACCACCGACTGTTAGATGTAAGTAATCTGTCCAAGATTTTGGTGCTAACCCAAATTTCAGGCACTCATGCAGGATATGGATCCATAACTCGCCAGCTGAGACATCAACATAAGGAAATCGCCCAGTCTGGACCTTCATTTCTTGCCTACTGAGTGATTCCATGTTGATTACAATCCCTTGTGGTGCTTGTGCTTGGCCTTGAAGTGAGTGTCCATGGCCTCTAGCTGCAACAGTCAGCTTGGAACCAGGACCCTTTTGCCAAATATGCTTTATAATGGTGGCAATATCAGATACTGACTTTGGGTGCAGAACTGCCAAAGGAAAGAACCGGAACCGGTTCCCAAAATCTCTGGCTGCAAATTCATTGTTGTCAAAACTGAAATGCCCTTCAACATTTAGTGTCTTGAGTGAAGATGGAAAACTAGAGAAACAGAGGCTTAGTTTTATAACCAGGCAGCCTATTAACAAAATTGTGAAGCTTCTGATTGGAAGAATATTGTTTTGTTTGAATGGGAATTTCATGTTTTGTGATGCTTTGTTATGTTGTAAGAAAACTCAAAAGTTGATATATAGAAGAGGCAGAGGTGAAGAGTTGATGATGGAATTTAAATAGATGGTTTTGGGTTGCAGAGTCAACTTATCTTCTGTGTTAAGAATATGTATGAAGAGTGCTTACTCGGGTGGATACTTCTCAAGATTTTCTTTTTAGTTTCCCCCTTTTGGACTTTTATGTTTGCAAGAGAAAACCATCACATAAAACAAGTTGAACAAAAAAATCACAAGCAAGATAGATTTCATAGATCTTCTCAATTTTCACACAGTGGCCAATAAATTTAGGGGTTTTCATTGGAAAAGTTAATAAAAACAATTCGTTTTTAATAATAAAAAGGAAGGAAATGTGCTTTATACTCTATTCCATTTTTTTTTTATCCTTTGTTGATCATGTTACGCACTCCCCCGTGGCCTCAACCAAGGGCAAACCCCAGGAAGTTGAGTGAACTAGGGCGGTTGTTGGTAGTTGAAGGCCGCAATAACGAGATTATTTTAATTAAATAATATTAAAAAAATTCTTTAATATAAACATAAAAATTATATATACTGAAAATATAATCCAAAATAAAAAGAAAAAAATACATTTTTTGAATCATATACATATGATCAAGTTTCAAATTGTGACACACTTAATCGAGACGAGATGAAACTTATATGTAAAGCATAATTAAATTATAAATACTAATTCCAAACTTAGGCAAAGTTTTTAAAACAATCATTTTTAAAACTATTTTTGACCCAAAAAATGTGTTTTGAACTTTTTAAAAAATAAAGATTAGTAGTTAAATTGTCTAAATTTAAATTTTACAAAATAAATTTACAAAATTTTTTAAATTCAATATATATTCTTGTCATTTTTATTACCAAAATTTTTTAATTGCCATAGTGGTCAAGCTACACAACCTATTGTTGAATATTATCACATTCGCAAATATCTAATGTTATTTATCAAAACTTTATAAACCATTTTTTTCCGACGGATCTAGCACGGGCGGCCGTCCCGGCTCATCGGCTGCTCGGTCCGCTCCTGGCCTCAACCCTCTTGCGTGGCAAACGGTTCGACAGTCCCACACCTTGTACACTAACATGAAATGAAACTGGACCAACCCTCAAGTGCGGACGACTTGTTTCCTCCTGCGAATGAAGCTAGGTCGCCCCATTACATGCGAATCCCATGGAAAGAGTCGGTCCAGGACAAGGTGGTGAAGAGATCCTAAAAGGATCATTATAACTGACAAGACAACTCACTACCACTACTGCTGCTGCCGCCGCCAACTTATTTGGTCAAGTCCAACACTGCAAGCTAGGTCTTATGGATACGAAAATGGTATTAGCATTTAAGGTTGTAATTGATTGATGCTACGACAAGAAATGTCAATCACTTAGATGAGGCCACGTGCATTGTCATCCCACGACCTTCATTCACCATGTCTAAGTATAAAAGTTCACACTTTGTGCTATTCGAAGGTAATGCAAATTTAAACCCTCAAAGTTATAATCTTGCTACCATATCTTTTATTTATTTCTCCCCAAAGATGACCCCCTTTTATTATGTTGGAGGCTCACGTTTAAAGCCCCACACACTCATATAACAACTCTTCCAACTGACTTGACCGTCAGAGTGCGCGCAGCCAACTCCACTCCTCCCGTAGAAGGCCCCATGTAATTAACGATTTGTCCAAGTGTGCAGGATCCAAGCTTGTGTAGACGTGAGAGGCCATGTGATTCGTTGGCCACATCAGTGGTACATTTTTTGGGGTCAACAGATCATGCTCACTAGATTCACCAAATATAGTGTGAGATAAAGATGTTGATACTTGATCTTAATGATGAACAATATCGTATTTTGCCTATCAGATTTACAAGAGAGAGACTGTGAGATAAAGATATCAATATTTGATGTTAATGATGAACAAGATCAAAAGAATGAGACAATGTATCGATTATCTAACATATTTATTGACGTACACACGTGTTCGCTTGCACGTTTTAATCAGTCACCTTCTCCTTTGCTTTGTGCGTTATTTGGTGATTACATTTCTTAGAAGTTGAAGTCGTATGTTAGTGTTTATGTAGTTAAATTTAGTCATCCATGTCAAAGCTTGTTGTACCCAACTAATAGTTTAGTTTAAAGTTATTCTAACACTATTCAGAGTAGTCAACTTAATCAGCCTGATTACTTGAATAAACAATCAACTACCATTATTACACAAGACTAGACTCGTATAGAAATCACAATGGGCTTATATCAATATTAACACGATTCTTGTCGATACTCAAAATTTCAATTTTAGTATTTGATCGTTCGAAAATCAAAATAGAATAATAGAAAAAAATAATAAATGTTTTTTTTCAAAAAAAAAAAAAAAAAAAAGCCATTCCACCCAACTTTTTTCATGAAACACAAAATCTTTATGGATCCTTTATCCTTCCTAATATACCATTTTAAGGATTAGGTTGCCATATATAGAATGTGTTAACTGGTTAGCATTAGTTTCTCCACAATCACTAGTATGGCTCGACTTTGTCTTCATGACTTGGATTTTTATGATTATATTCCTCTGACAGCCATTGTTGTCTGAAAAGCAAACATTGCGTATCTAATTTGCAGATTGGGTGTAAGGATTAGCTGGCCAAAAGAGGTCCATATGACGCGTGAATTTCCCAAGGACTCCTACTTTCTTGGATTAAGAGCTATTTGCCTATTGGTTGTGTTGGGACCTCGTCTATGGCCTAATTCCTTAGGTTTGGCACGTCGTCTGAAATTTTAAATGGTCGAAGTTTAGATATTCATTGATTAATTGTGCAGTGGACACGCTGAAGAAGACACCGAAAGCCTTCTCTTTGCCTAAAGGATGACATGGTTTGGACCAACAAAAAATGATGTTTTTTTTTTTGTTTGTTTCACGTTGTAGTGAACATGTTTGATATGATTACCTTTACCTTGTTCAATTAGGGACTTTAATTCTTGTTGATGGAGTTGATTTGATTTCTTGCTTGTCTTTGAGAGGGCATGAATGGACCCCAAGAAAAATATTTCCAAAACAAATCTACCATGTTTGTTTCCCACCTTTCTTTTGTAATGGAGATTCATGTGCCATTTAGAAAAATCTGTTATTTAGTGGTGAGAATAATCTTATTCAATTCGAAAAATTTCGAGAATTGGACTGAAATGAGTACCAAATAAAATTATATACATGGAACCATGTGCAACGGTGGACCCTAATCAGATCAAAACTGTTATTTTTTGATCGTTTCACTCCAACTTCGGCCAAGTATGTATGGCTCCAAGAAAAAGTAGACACCCCTAGTTTTATGCTTAAATCTTTGCATTGAATCTTCTAGCAATGAACTCAACAAAATAACAAAAAAGATCTTTGTAGTCAACTCTATTGTTGAACATAAAGCTTCATATTTTATTGTTATTCTTATATTAGACATGACGTGATGTCAAGAATTGACGTACGAAATATTGTATTTTCTTCAAAGAAACCAATGTGGGAAACAAATAATCTTGAAAACAAATCAAATGCGCAATCTATTTGCCATTTCTCAATGCCTTCATTTTTTTTCAAACAAATTGCAGAAAATTGGGACCCCCAAAGTAAATAAAGCAAAGCCATTCTATTAGACAACAAAGCACGGTAAGATATCCATCAGTGTCTCAATCAAGATTCTGGTTATGCATTATAATATTATAATATTTGTAAGTGCAATAATTTGGAATAGATTTTGTGCTCAATTCCTAAGATTATGTGTTGCAGTAGTGTGAAAAAAAAAATCGTAAACATAGTCCTCTCATTCATTTTTTTGTGGGTAAAAACCTAATCTTGATTACATGTTTTCTAGAAGGAGACCGACCATTAATAAACAAACCATAAAAGGTTATGGCAAATAACTAAGGATTAGGCCATTTCTCATCAAAAGCTACTTGTAGGGCCTTTTTGCCACCTTTTCTTGTCAAACCCTATAACTTTTCAAGAAGCGATCATTTTTTAAATACAACAAACTGTAATATTCTGGAATGTATAAACAACAAACTTCAAACAAATAGAAATACACGTGTTATCGAAACAAAATTTGTAATGTACGTGAGCTATTATCTGAATCTTATTTTCAATAAATTCCAGGTTTAACTGTATAAATAAATTGTCTCTAACTATATGTATATATTTGTGAAAGTAAACGGCACAAGGGTTTCGTGATAAGATTTGTTGTTTGGAGATCGCGTGATAACTTATGATAAAGTGACAAGTTGATGAAGTGCCACTACGCCGGACATGATGGGTTGGACGGCCACGTACTGGCAATCACCACCCTTGTCATCATGCGATGACTACAAATAAACAGGGGGTGGACAATTGTTAGGAAATAAATTGATTTAGAATAATGAAACCTACAGGATTAGGAGTAATCAGATTTTCTTATCATGTTCCCCATTAAACTCTTATTCCACTTTCCATCACTGTTCCCTTGTCTCATTCTTATTCTTTGTGTTGTAATTTGACATTTTAATCCTTGCCCTGCCACTCGTACATCAATTGACATACTTATCAATATCCCTCTAATCTAGTGCCTGTGGGATTAGATAGTTCAGGAATCTGCGACTCCAAGCTCAATCTTTCCGCATCATCAGAGGCAGATTTAGTCTTGGGCTGCCCTGAAAAATCCATTTTTTTGTTGGGATTCTTTTTTTTTTTGTTTTTGGTGTGTATATATATATATATATATATATTCTAATCATATTTTAGTGGTGTTTGTAATAGAATTTTTGAAATGTGTGATTGAAAGGCTGATACTCATGAAAGATGTGGTTAATATTGATTGTTTGACTTTAATTTAGATTAAAATCTGATTTTAATCCGAAACAAACACGGTCTTAACATATCTAACACGTTATACATGTGCAGTATTCTGTGGGCGCATATATGAGACAATTATCTTGATTTATATGCACATTTGATCTTGTATAATGAGATATTTTATTTCGTCCTTTCAAAAAATCTCTTTTTTTCTTGTTTTCTTCCACTCGGATCTTTCAAGTAAAATCAATGGACAAAAATGTTTAGCATTATATATTTTGTACAGGGCCCCTTTAAGATTTCAGTTTTATGAAATGAAATTAGAATTATTTTCAAAATAAGTAAGAAAATAATTATTCGACCAAAGTTAAAAACATTCAACATACCTAATAAAGAAAACTGGTTGCTTGACATTTGGATTTTTTTTTTCAACAAGACTGACATTCATTTTTTACTTCAACATTTCGAGTTTTCACTCTTGAAAGTTTAACATTCAAATTCTTTTGAAGGTGATAAAGTATATAGATTAGAGAATGAAAGAGGATGTTTAGCTAAGTTTAAAAGTTATTCGAGAAGAATATTTTTCGAAAGCTTATAATTTGTTATTGCTCAAAAAATTATTTTTTAAAAGATCTTGTAAGTAGCCAAACATACTCTAAAAATTTGGATAATTATATTCGCACCATAATTATTGTTTGATATCCACAATTTAATTACAATGAAGGTTCAACAAGACAATTTTGCCACTTACTAGGAATATTTTCATTAAAAACTATTTGTAAATTTGTATTCTTGTAAAAATCAATTTTGTAATAACTTATGTTACAAATATGGAGTTATCCTAAACTTTATTATTATCATCAAAAAGAGAGAAACGAAAGTTAGAAAATATATGTATGCGATTTTATTTGTAAATATTTTTTTCAAAATAATGAATTATTGCAGTGACGGAAGATGATGTAGCCTCACATTGAAACGAACGTCTATAAATTTAAATTTTGTGTGTTCTTGAGTGCTTATTTTTCCTTTTTCAAATTAATTGCTCTCGGTATAATATAATTATGATTTATAATTCTCAACAATTTTATAAGTTGGTCTCCTTTTTCACTAAGGTGTTTATGGGATTAATCATTTATAGATGTGGTAATCAATCGAATAGTTTTATCTATTATTAGTAGAGATATATCACTAGTTAGATGACAATGGATTTTCTTATTCATTGTCCAATGAAGTTGAAATACACTTTAATGTATGTGTAATGAAGAAGAGAGTCGATTATCACCTAATCGATGATGCATCTCTACTAATGATAGATAACATTATTACGACCAATATGCTTACTCCCTCCATTTCATTGCTTCTTTCTACCTTTTTTTTTTTTTTTTTTTTTTTTCTTTTTCTTATCTTTTGGCCATTTTTTTCTCTTCTCTTCACCAAACTTTCTGGCGGTGGTTTCGTGTGTGGAAGATTCGGCCTTGGTGTAGAATATATTGCACCAAAGATTCACCATCACATTGGTAAGTTTCAACTTTTCCTATTATTTTTCCTTTACAAAATATTCCTTTTCCTCAAAGAAATATTTTGCACATTTTCCTCCTTTCGATATTTGGGCATCTTCCTTCATTTCCTTATATTTTTCTTTTCTAGTCAATACACATGGGTTCCACCTAGAACAACAGGACACCTACCCATTAACCATTATTATAGCCCCACCCCCCCCCCCCCCCCCCCCCCCCCCTCTTCTTTTTTTTTTTTTTTGAAAAATAGGTTTTGAAATAGTAATTATTTGAATAATGTGTGGCTAGAGAAACATTTTAAATTCACCATCACATTGGTAGGTTTTAAATATTCGTGTAAATGAGAAATGTTTCATAGGTATTGAACAAGTTTGTCGTCCGGGAATTCTCTCACTTAATGCTCAATTGATGAATAGTTTTCAGACAAGGTTGTAATGGAGCTACTAATATGCACGGTGAGTTTGATAGTCTCGAAGGACTAATTTTGAAAGAGAATCCATTTACATGTTACTTTCATCATTTTGCTCGTATACTTTAACTAACTTTTAAGTGGCAAAGAAACATAAAGAAAACTATAGATAAACTAAGTGTTTTGTTTTCTTCGTGAAAAACAAATAGATACTATTGTTCAAGCACTCAATGATAGTGAGCGAGCAACAACCTAAACAAAGTTCAGGAATCATTGTAGAGTAATAAACTATGAAAGAAAAAATGTACATGAAAAGGGGTGGTTGGCCAATATAGATGTCTTATCTTAAGATATTGTAAATTCTATGCATTTATTAAAAACAAATAAAAAATGACTTCGATTGACGAGGAAAAATCAACAATGGTTCAAATCACCTTTTTTGAAATAAGTCTATAAAAGGCTTTTCTCATTTGTACAGAAGAAGAAGTACTAGAAATCGGTCAGAATATACTAAAATAGTGGGCCCTACGGTGTATTTAAATATTGTAAAAAATGGCGAGCCCCACCTGCTTGTGCGTGATCTGGTGTGTTTCTGTGGTATACAATTTCAGTACGCCCAGGAGAATTCCTGTAAAATATTGATGTTCTCAACATAGATGCTTGTTTACACGTCAAGGTCCCTCATTACAACTTCAAGATTTAAGTAAATATAGAGTTACTCTTTTGTGTAGCAAATTTATGCTTAAGCTACATTTGTTTTCTGCTGCTGACAATCTTGAAATCCTTGCACATGAAATCATCAGATACACAAGGCCACAAGCTGACTTATTTGGAGGATAAAATTGCACTAAATGGCACTCATTGCCATGGCATTATTCAACTTCAAAATCACTTGTCATGATTATTTATGCATACTTTAGCAAAAAAAAAATGTCAATTATTAAATGGGGAAGTAATTGGCAAGTAATTTAAGAACCTTCCATTGTTTGACCATAACAGTTGAAGGATCCAAATTTGCTTGGCTTTTGACTCTAAGTCCACCAACAACAAGAACTGGGAAGGATCCATCCTGGTCTGTTTCACACACAAAAGTCGTGCATATTTGACACGTTAAAGGTTCAGTAAACGCACAATGGTTATTTATTTTATTAGAAAAATGGGTTGTTCAGAGCAGCCATGAAGAAGGATTTAAAAGTTGAAATGTGTGTGTTATGTGTGTAAAACAATATATATAAATAGATGAAATGAGACTTTTGTGGGCTAATCCTAGTGTTTGGGGTGGATTAAAATCAGATTTTTAGTGGATTGTGATAGAAGTTTTTGAAATGTGTGGTTGAAAAGATGTGGAACCCATGAAAGATGTGATTGATATTGATTATTTGACTTTGACTTAAATTAAAATCAGATGTTAATCCGGCCCAAACAGACATTTTGTCTCTTCTCCTTAAGACTGGTCAAGAATGGAGACTTTGTGGGCTAATATTCACTTTTTCGGCCATTAAATAATTGTTCTTCTTAAGAATAATATTTCAGCCCTTGAACATTTGTGAATGAGCAAACGGTGGTGATGATTTTGTTTGATGGTGCTTCCACCATTAAGGTGGTATATATGTTGAAACATGTAAGCACATAGTTTTGGAAACAAGTAAAACAAAACAATACCATTTTCAAGATACTTTCTAAAACCAATTATTTCGTTTAAAGACCATCGTCGTGGTACATGGATTTCAAAATAGCTAAAATATAGAAAAATAAAATCGCAGAAAAGGGCTTTCGGGACCGTTAATAATGAAAAATATGCATATAAAACAAACGCACTATGTGTTATGAGATCAAAATTAGGAAGAATATTTGATCATAATCACAAAAGAGAACAAGTTAAAAAGATGCATGTGATATTTCCTTCAAGCCATGTGCTTATATATTCTTTTTCTACTTTTGTTGAACAGTTGACACTACATAGTCGCACCTAAAAAAGTTTTACACTTCTGTATCTTCCACACAATGAGACTTCAATTGAATTCCTTCAACAAGATACGTTGTACTTAGAAAAATCTATGTTGTAAGAAAGTCTGACTATTAATTATTAAGGTTAGAAAATTGTTTCTTTAGCTCTGCATAAAATCCCACATTTGTTGGATTACAAAGGATGTTCTTCTTGAGCCACAAGTGCATTTTTCAAGACACAGTGCTTGTTCAGATAACAAACGAGATTTAAACTTATTTTTCTTGTATTACATTGTGAGTGTTATTATCAAATGTTTCCTACCGAACATGCCACAAGAGGAAGAAGGGATTGTAGATCTTTTAGTTAATAAAAGCACGTGAGTATTTCTCTTGAGCTCGAAGAATATAAGAAATATTTTGCACGTGCTTAAAAGTAAGTCGAATCTACTTTTAAGATACTTATTACAGAACGAGTGATTATCTTTATCCTCCGAACCCAGTCTAGAAAAGATTTTTTTGGCTGAAGATGGTATTATATGTTGAGGTGGATCCATCTCAGCATGTTGATCTATAACTAAAATGAGGGGGTAAATGAATGGATAAAGGGTTTGTTTAAAGATTCTTTTTTGTGGCAAAAGTTGGTTTATACCATTCTAATTAATTTAGATCCAAGGTGGAAAGTTGAAAATTTTTGGGAGCTAGTGAATCACCATATCATAAAGGTTTGTTGGTACCTTTATTAATTTTATGTAATTCCATCATAAAATCATATTATTTTGTTCAAGACAAAAATGAGTCTGTTTCGCTAGTAGGGATGAGTATAAGAGATGAAAGGAAAAATGCTTCTAGAGATTCCATTTAATTTTTGTTCCTTGAAAATGTTTTGAATGAATTTATTCATTCAAATCTTCACCGCTACACATTTGACAATTCAATTTCAAAGAAGACGTTTTAAGTAAAAACAATATTGAGTTTTAGGGTTCTATCTTTAAAAATCAAAATCAAAAGCAGAAGCTCAAATTCTTATATTGACTACTTGTTTCATATTGAAGTGTCCAATTTCGTCCTTAATATGCTCAGATGGTGGCTCGTTTGGAAACAACAATTTTAGAATATGATTGCTCATTTGAACTTTAGGCAAATTGAATTAGTCGTCAAAGCTTTTTGAACTTTGATTATATCATATAAGAGTCTTGGAGTTTCATTTTAAAACATTCTCTTTCTGAATAACTCTTATATGCTGATTATTGTTTTATGTTTATGTTTTAAGTGTACAATTTCTCTTAACGAGACAAATTTAAACTTGAAAAACTTTTTTCTCTTGATTAAAACTAATTTTGAAAGAGCATATCTTCAATCCTATTTTCAAATCAAACAATGCTTAAATAAATTTCACTCAATTATTTGCACTAAAAAAAAAAGGCTTATAGACTCATCTTATAGATAAAGTTGAAAAAGAGTCATTGGTCCAAGTCCCAATCAAAGCATATCAATCTATTTTCAATGTTGTTGGAGGATATATTTTTCAGATTTCTTGAATGACTTGTGACAAAGATGTTAGTTTTAGCTTTACCACACGCTTCATCCATTGATTTCTTGTTTCTCAACCTGAGTCAACTAAAAAATATATTCATTGCATCTTATTCTCAATAAATTCATGTGTGTTATAGTATTTTATCTCGATTTTTTTTAGAATAAGTTCGAGTGAAACACCAATTCAAAGGAATTATATTATCATCAGACACCTTTGCTTTCAAGTATCAAAATGGTGCCATCAAAAAATCTTGAACCATACAATCTTTTTGACTCTAACTAGCGTGTTCCATTCCATTAAAATATCTTTTTGAAAGAGAAATGACCATTTTCTGCATTCAATCCTTGGACCACCTAGGGGCACTTACCAAAGGTTTGAAGCTGCCAATTTGAAACCCTTTCTTCTTTACCATTACGTTACAAGGAGTTTCACATCTCTTACACGTCACAAGACATGAATAGTGTAAAATAATCAAGTGAACGAGGAAAGAACCACGTAAGTATATAATGACAAAAGGTATAATAATAATAATCGTGCAAAGCATAAAAATTACATACTAACACGGCATATTGATCAAAAAGAACACACAAGTACGTAGTGACAAAATACAAAATTTCTTTCTTGTTCTATAGATAGATGCATATCTATTGTAGGACCAAGTGAAGCTTCAAGAATAAGGGTCCAAATATTTGGTGTTTTAAATGGTAGTTTGCAAATTACTTGAATATTTAAAACATGTTTAACAATTTATAATTTACCTTTACAACATATTTGATAAAGACAATATACTCAACATTGCTAAGAACTAATGGTTACTTAAATATGTTACTGTATGTATGATCCTCTATGAAATAATCAATCTAACCTATCTTCTTGGGTTTTTTTTTTTTTTTTTCACAGCAGATGGAAAAATCAATTTTCTGTTGAATTATTATATCCGCCTTGAGAAAAAAGAAAAAAAAAAATGGTATTACCTTACCATGGGTGATTTTGTTCTCACCCTTGAGTTGTTGTATTCAACTAAGAAATACAAAATAAGATCAATCGTGATCACGACTATAAAACGCATATTGCCCTTGTGTGTCTTGATCGTGAAACATGTCTTACTCAAGAAGGAGAAAGAGAGAGAGAGAGATCATATTTCTCTTGCAAGTAGTTATGCAATAATTACATGCATAAACTCAATTATAAATTAGAAAAAGGGAAATCCCAACTACCTGAAATCGACGGATCTCGATCTTTCAATTAATAAAATAAGCAGATATTTAGGATTTTGTGACAATTAGACAAAGAAGAATCACAAATATATGAGGTTAGCTTTGGTAAAAAGCTTTTGGAGACTTTAAATGTAGCGACTGATGATCATGATTAATGATGAATAGCATTGCTCGATATTAGATTATGAATCGAGGCAAGTGGGATTTGGCCCGAAAACTTGGAAGTGAAAAGGAGTAGCCACCTTTGAAAGTTCCGAGGGAATTTTCCGGTGGCCAATTGTTGTCTGCCAAGTGGGACTTGGTTTGGACACGTATGCACAACATGGACCTTTACTTTTTGGGCGTGGACTAAGATTATGTTTTAAATTGCATTCTTGTGGTCGTAAAATGTCCGCAACGAATCAATTAAAGGATTCCAAATCCATTGATAGGAACATATTTCTTTATAAATTTTGAAATTTGTTTTGGTGACACCCTTGTAAGTTTGAAATTGCACTTAGGGACATCATAAATTTAGGGAGATTATTTAAACTAGCATGTTGATTTAGTCTATTTGAGATTTTCGTAGAAAAGTCTATTTTACCCTTAATGAAATATGTTTCTTTATTGCAAGACATGTCCTTTTATTTTAAAGTAAGTTTCGGATCTGTTCTGTATTTCTTATATTTTGATTTTTAAAATATAAATTCATTCTTTGATCTAATATATTAGCATAATCTGCTATTTTTTGTTCACATTCTTTTATAAGTTTAATATATTCCTCAGATATTTCATCTGTACTTTCTAGTTGGGATTTAATATTTTCTACTTTTTCAAATATTCTTTTTAACAAATCGTCTAATCCTTTAACTGTATATCCTGGCATGATTGGGTACTATTATCATGAAAATTGTCATAGTATTATAATGATATAAACACTATGATAAACAGTAATTCAATCATCATGAATAATCATAAACATTTATAATCCCTGCGATTCTCTAAGATCTTTAAGAAATTCTTTCAAAATTTAACAAGAAATAGTAGTTCTACCTTAATTTTAATTTGGATCTTTATTCTTAGAATCGAGCGACATTCAGGCTTTGAATGTGCAAATTGTTTCCTTCAATGGCCTCATGCCTTAACGGAATCCTTGTTATTCAGCTTCTTGCCTTCACTGTATCGTTTTCAAGGACAAATCCCTAGACTTGGATTAAAAAAAAACTGTTTTTGTTGTTAAAATAAGAAAGAAATTTCTTATTAGATCTGTCAAGAATCTATGGGAATGAAAATTTAGAAACTCATTCTTCTATGTAAGAAATGGATTATTTATTGATATTCTGAAATTGGTACAAAGATTATATCAAAAGACAGAAGTGTTTTTTGCAATTTCTAAGGCTCAAGTGTTTTTTCTCAACTCTTTCTCCCTTTATCTTAGCCCAAAAGGCTTCTATTTATACAACTACATGAGGCTCGATTATTGGCCTCTTACATCATCCATTATCTCATACTCCACTAATGGAGTTCTATTATTACAACAGTTTCTCCACTACACAATTGTAGCTCTATTATTTCTTCCAGCTGTCCACCTTTCTTTCACATCTTCTTTTCCTCTATTGTCTTCATATAGAGTTTGTCAAGATTCTTCAATAATGTTTAGCATAGTGGCGGGACCTTTTATCTCTTTATATTTTTGTCCTCTTTTCATTTGGATAGCATGTGGGACATTCCCTCAATTGGCATGATTCTTGTATGGTTGATAGACTTCCATGAATCTGATGGATATTAAACTTTTGGATATATTCTTTTAAAATTGAAGACTTGTCATTTCCATTATTTGTCATAAGTGTCCATCCTTCAAATTGGCATAAGCATTGGAATTTTTTATCGTATAGATTTGTTGCCATGTTGTAGAGAACTTTCATCCCTAGAACTTTTCGGGATCTCATCCATGATCTGTTAATGTTTGGCAATGGCTTTCTATTTTGGCCTACTTCAATCTGGAAATTTCGGCCTACATATCCAACTGTAATAATATGTTCTGCAGGATAATATATCATTCCATCAATTTCTGGACTGATTGAGTAAAATTTAAGATATATTGGTCTTCCTTTGGCAAATTTTGAAACTTCTCCTCGGAAGATATCATCAAATTTCTCAATTTCTTTTAGATCTTTTCCTAGATAAATTAAGTCCAAGAATCCATAGTCTGCTGCCATTTTGACCATGTTAGGATCTCCATCGTTTGTAATGATCATCCTTGGGTAAACATGTTCTCCTGGGGAGATGAAATAGGATTCATCATCTTGTAGTTCATAGACAAGTTTTGCAAAAGCTTTATATTCTTCTTCTCTTGGTGTTAAAGGGGTCTCATCATCTTCATTTGCTCTGATTTTGATCACCCTTGTATGTTTATCATCATTTTTTATTGTCACCTTTCGGGGACTTTGAAAGCCCAAGATTGCCTAACCAAGAGGGGGGTGAATTGATTTTTAAACTTTTTTTCGACAGTAATATAAGATTTAAAAATTAATGTTCACACAAATAATAATAACCCAATATAAATGCAAATAGATACGTAGGTAAGAGAAATAAGTTTGCACAAGATGATAGCGTTAAGTAAAAGAGTTAGAGAATGCAAACGATATGATATGGAGGTTCGATCCAACACAAGATCTACGTCCCCCGTTACCGAGCTCTCCGTCACGAGCAAGGCCTTTTTCACTATGTTGATTGACTTGTGGTGCAATCCAACCTTTTACAACACTTCCAGTGACTTACAACCAATGAGCACCGATCCTTTTACAATGTTGAGCTTTCCGGGACCTCAATACGACCCACAATTCACAAATGAATATTACAAGTGATAAACTTCTATTCTTAACTAATGATGAGTATAAGGTTGAGTATAAGAGGAGAAGTAGGCAAACACTTTAATGGATAGCAATGAATGAAGCTCAAGTGTTTTGTGTATAAATCTTTGATGTGAGAATGATCTTCAAGAATTTGTTTTTGATCAAAGATTTATCAAGAGTAAGTATGTAAGGTCAAAAGTAGACTCAGGTAGTAAGCAATTTTATGCTCAAATGATTGATTTTAAAATAGTAGATGAGGTGGTATTTATAATAGTTGCAAAACGTCAAGGTCTCTGTCCATCCGGACGACCAACCGGACGTCCGGTTGAGAACCGGATGACCAACTTACCGTTAGAGTTACTTTTGTCAGAACGGTCAAAAAAGTTACCGTTGCTGATGAACCGGACGTCCGGTTCACCATCCGGACGTCCGGATGACAAAGTTTTCTTTTTCTTTTTATTTAGGTTTGCAAATAATGTTTTTCCCGATTTTTCAATATAAGTTTGTCTTGAAAGTTTATAAGAGATATGTTTGGAAAAACCTTTCATTTTGAGCGTAATTTTGTGCAAACGTTTTTATCACGTAACTTTTGTCAAGTGTGTGAAAAATCATTTCTTGAGCTCTAAGTATCATTGCTAAGAATTAAAAATGCTTTACCTTTACAATCAAGTTATAAGAGGCCTAGATACACTATTTTGATGAATTTGATGTGAGTGCTTGTTTTGAGACGTAAAGTTTTTCCCATATGAGCTTGATCAATCTTTGTTTGAGCTTCCTTGATAACTGCTCATTCAATCGTTTAGACTCAATTTGCCAATATGTCAATTTAAAGATAACGTTAGAGATAAACATGAGTTGTTTGTTATAATCAAAACATATGGTATGACCATAGGTCAACAATTTCCCCCTTTTTGATTATGACAAACAATAAATGATTTGTGATGAAAAAAGTATATCAACAATTTGCAGTTATGTTCCCCCTATGTTTTATAGATCAAGAGTTCCCATATTGAATATGTATTCAAATCATTTCTTATATGTTTTCCCCCTTTTGGCATAAACAAAAAGATAGATAGATCATAGAAAATCATAAGCAAAGACATAATCATATTTAAAACCGAAATTCTTAACATAAAAAAAGTAGAGCAGAGAGTTCAACGTAAGAATATAGAAGCAAGCTAAATTCAAAAGGACCCAAAACTAGGATTCTGGGGGAGGAGGAGGAAGAAACTGGGCGTAAAAGTGAGCATAAAAAGCGTTCTGCTGAGCTTGCATGGTTTCCTGTTGAGTAAGTACTCGTTGAAGCATTCCGCTGAGACCATCAACCGTGGAGGCAAGAGAATCAATGCGACTGTTTAACATGTTGTAGTGATCTTCGGTAAATGTGAAGCCACCGGATGAGGAATGAGTACTTGGAGCATGTTGTGGATCTGGTGGTATATCAGTATCATCTTCTTCATCTTCATCACCGGCAAAGGGAAGAGTAGATGGGCCCGAAGTGGGGTCAAACCCTTTTGTGTGTGCCACCCATTGACCTGTTCTTTTACTATTTTCATGCGTTTAAGTGTTTGAATGTTAATAGTGTCGGTGGGTTTTGGTGATATGAATGCCTCATCATCTAATGTAATGTTAAAATGTTTGAAAATTTTGGTAAGAAGCATGCCATATGGTAAGGCTTTGATGGCTCGGGAGGAGTGAATAAGTTTCATAAGACCTATTACGATGGTTGGAAAATCGAGTTTTCTACCGACGAGAAGGGAATCGAGAAGGAAGAGATCAAAAGCACTTACTTCATCTCGATGGCCTTTTCGGGGAACAATGACATTTGCAATAATGTGGGTTAATACCCTAAATAGTCACTGAACTTTGTCAAAAGTTCCCATGAGATCACCGAACTTCAAAACTTCCTTAATTAGTCACTGAACTTTTCATAAAGTTCCTAGGAGGTCACCAAACTTTAAAACTACCCTAAATAGTCACCAAACTTTTCCAAAACTTCCCTAAATAGTCACTCAATTTTGCAAAAAGTTCTCAGGGTGTCACTGAATCATTGATGTATGGGGTCCTAATTTGCAAAGTTCGGTGACCTCCTAGGAAGCTTTAGCAAAGTTCAGTGACTATTTATGGTAGTTTTAAAGTTCAGTGACCTCCTAGGAATTTTTTACAAAGTTCAGTGACTAATTAGGGAAGTTTTGAAGTTCGGTGATCTCTTGGGAACTTTTGGCAAAGTTCAGTGACTATTTAGGGTATTAACTCCAATAATGTTATGTAAAACTTTGCAAGGAAGAGATAATTGATGTGCCCTAACTTTTGTGATGTTTTCAAAAAATTTCCCGGTGACACGACGATAAGCATCAGTAGGAGCGTAACCATCAAGTTTTGGATGAGTTTTGTGTGAAAATATTAGAGTACTACATTCTTCAAGCTCTAAAATATCACGAATGAGTGCATGGTTGATAACAATGTATTTATTTTTGATAAAACATAAGATTTCATTTGAGGGTGAAATTACCATGTCATGATAAAAAAATTTGCATAAGGCGAGGATATGCATTTTCCTCTAATGTAGCGATGGAAATCCAACCCATATTTTCAAAAGTTTCTTCAATGTGAAAAGAGGGTGCATCAAAGGTAAAATCGGCGAAACTAACATTCTTACCAAGTAGAATGGGTGATTTTGCAAAAGGGTTGACCGGCACCTCGGGTTCAGAATCCATGTCCTCGTCGGAAGAGGGTGGAGGAGAGCGTCGTACCGTGCTTTTGAGACGTTTTCCCTTGCTTCTTGTAGTTGCCATGTGAGATGATTTGTTGTTCTAGGGTTAAAATAACTTTTGGGAAAAATTTGAAGATTTGGATATGAAAAATGAAGTTTTGTGATAAATTGGAATGTAGAAGTGATGGGTTTTGTAATATCTAAGAGAAATTGGAGGTTTGAGGTGTGAGATTGATTTATGGAGAAGAGATGTAGGGAGAGAATTTGGGGAAGAAGGTGAAAAGTGAAGGAAAAAATGAAGAGGAGGAGTTTATAATCGCGAATTGTGACTCCTCAGATCTGCGCATCCGGACGTCCGGATGCCTGAACCGGACTCCGGTTCAGCAGACTGAGGCAAACTGGGACAGTCCGGTTCTGATCCGGTCGTCCGGTTATCTGTCCGATTCAGCTGAAGATGAAAATGAAGCTTATAAGAGTCCTATGGATTTAGACATATATTTCATTTTCATTAATTAGACCTAAACCTCTTCTAATAAACGAAAAGCGATTGGGTGCAAGAAGTTTGGTGAAAATATCAGCTAATTGGTGTTCACTATCAACAAATTCAAGTGAAATATCACCGTTTTGAACATGGTCTCGTAAAAAATGATGTCAAATCTCAATATGTTTTGTTTGAGAGTGTAAGATGGGATTTTTGGATAAATTGATAGCACTTGTGTTGTCGCACATGATAGGAATATGATTATAGAATATATGATAGTCACTAAGATTTTGTAGCATCCAAAGCACTTGAGCACAACAACTAGCGGCGGAAATGTATTCGGCCTCGGCAGTGGATAATGCCACTGAGTTTTGTTTCTTACTGAACCATGATACTAAGGCAAAATCGAGGAAGTGACACGTACCACTAGTGCTTTTCCGATCAACTTGACAATCGGCCGAATCGGCATCCGAGTAACTAAGTAGATCAAGGTGAGTACGTTTTGGATACCAAAGTCCTAAGGTTTGAGTCCCACTAAGGTATCTAAAGATTCTTTTAACGGCTTTGAGGTAGGATTCCTTAGGGTTAGATTGAAAATGAGCACATAAACATACACTAAACATAATATCGGGGTCTACTTGCATTTAAATAAAGAAGGGATCCGATCATACCTCGATATTTAGTGATATCGATGGAAGTACCTTGTTCATCCTTGTCAAGCTTTATGGAAGTGCTCATTGGAGTATTCATTGGTTTTAGATCTTTTAATTCGAACTTCTTTAGCATATCTAAGATGTACTTGCTTTGATTTATGAATATGCCATTATATGTTTGTTTGATTTGAAGTCCGAGAAAGAATTTAAGTTCTCCCATCATACTCATTTCAAATTCCATGCTCATGTTTTTAGAAAATTCTTCACAAAGTTGAATATTTGTTGCACCAAAAATAATGACATCAACATAAATTTGAACAATAAGCATGTCTTGTTTTTGAGTTTTGATAAAGAGAGTAGTATCGACTTTTCCAATAGAGAAACCATTTGAAAGTAAGAATTTGCTCAACCGTTCATACCAAGCTCTAGGAGCTTGCTTGAGGCCGTAGAGAGCTTTTCTAAGTTTAAATACATGGTTTGGAAAATTATGATTTCCAAAGCCGGGTGGTTGTTCAACATAGACTTCTTCTTGAATAAATCCATTTAAAAATGCACTTTTAACATCCATTTGATAGAGAGTGAAATCTTTGTGACATGCAAAAGCAAGAAGCATGCGAATGGATTCTAATCGAGCTACTGGTGCAAATGTTTCCTCATAATCAATTCCTTCTTCTTGATTGTAACCTTGGGCCACTAATCTATCCTTGTTACGTACGATGATTCCATTTTCATCCTTTTTATTTCGAAAAACCCATTTAGTGCCGATAACGGTTTGATTTATTGGTCTAGCAACCAAGTCCCATACATGGTTTCTTTCAAATTGATTTAGTTCGTCTTGCATTGCTAGAGTCCAAAACTCATCAAATTCCGCTTCTTTGAAATTTTTAGGTTCGATTTGTGAAATGAATGCACAACTACCGAGATGATTTCTAAGAGAGGTTCTAGTAGTGATACCTTTTGATGGATCTCCGATGATTGACTCTTTTGGGTGAGATGAGATGAACTTCCATTCTTTTGGCAATGTAGATTCTTCTTGAACTTTGTTTGGAATTTCTTCTCCTCCTTGATCGTTGGATTCCTTAGATTGCTCCTTATTTGGTACTTCTTTGATACCAATTTGTTCGAGAGGAGTTTCCAAACCTACATCATCTTCGATACCCTTCTCTTGATCAAGTAGATTAGTCTCATCATGGGTAACATGCATTGATTCTTCAACAACTAGAGTTCTTTTGTTAAAAACTCTATATGCTTTACTAGTTGATGAGTAACCGAGAAATATTCCAACATCGGATTTTGAATCAAACTTTCCCAAGTTGTCTTTTGTGTTTAAGATGAAACATTTGCAACCGAATACTTTGAAATAACCGACGTTGGGAATTCTATTTTTCCAAAGCTCATATGGAGTTTTGGTTTTCTTGCGACTAACCAAGACTCTATTTATAATATAACATGCGGTATTAACGGCTTCGGCCCAAAAATATTTTGGTAAATTATTCTCATTTAGCATGGTACGAGCCATTTCTTGTAATGTACGATTCTTTCTTTCTACTACACCATTTTGTTGAGGAGTTCTAGGAGCCGAAAAATTATGTTCATATCCATTGTCATTACAAAAATCATCAAATGCAAGATTGTCAAATTCTCCACCATGATCACTTCTAATTGTAGTGATGGTGTGGTCTTTTTCATTTTCTACTTTCTTACAAAAGTGTTTGAAAGTTTTTAATGCTTCATCTTTTGCACTTAAAAATATTACTCATGTGAATCTAGAATAATCATCAACGATAACAAATGCATAATATTTACCACCTAAACTAGCCGTTCTTGATGGTCCAAAGAGATCCATGTGGAGAAGTTGCAATGGTTTCGTAGTAGATGAAAATACTTTATGTTTAAAAGAGCTTTTGACTTGTTTTCCAAATTGACATGCATCACATATTTTGTCCTTTTCAAATTTCAAACTCGGCAATCCTTTTACAAAATTATTTTTAGAAATTTTTGAAATAAGTTCCATATTTACATGACCAAGTCTTTTATGCCAAAGCCAAGTTTCGTCCTTAAAACCAAGTAAGCAGTGTTCATAATTATCATGCTCGATATTTATGATATAAACTTCCTTGTTTCGGCTCCCTATGAAAATCACCTCTTTTGATGTAGCATCCTTAATTAGGCATTTAAAGGAATCGAATTTTATATTATAACCTCTATCACATAATTGACTAATACTTAGCAAATTATGTTTGAGATTATCAACTAATAAAACATTTTCAATAGAGGGGGATGAGCGATTACCAATGTTGTCAATACCGATTATCTTTCCCTTTGCATTGTCTCCAAACGTTACAAGACCTCCATCCTTAGCCTTGAAATTTGAGAGTAGTGATCGATCTCCGGTCATGTGTTTTGAACATCCACTATCCAAAAACCATTTGCTTTTTATTTTATTTGGTACCTACAAAAACAATTTAATTTTTGACTTTTGGTACCCACACAAACTTGGGTCCTTGGAAGTTAGTGCTTGAGGTTTCCTTGATCCACTTACTTTTGTTTTCAAAATATAATTTCTTTTTAGTTAAGCAATTAAAAGAAATGTGCCCAATTTTGTTGTAAAAAGTGCAAGTGGTATTTGATGCTTTAATAAACATATTTTTAAGAGATTTTTGTTTTAAAGAGGGTTTGAATCCTATTCCTCATTTATCAAAGACACATTTTTTATTTACAAGCATCAAGTCAAAGTTTTTCTTTCCTTCGGTGAATTTATGCACTATTTTTGTCAAATCTTCAACCTTCTCTTTTAAAGAAATATTTTCTTTTGCCAAAAACTCATAATCAAGATGTTCCTTTGTTTTATCTAAGGATTTCTTTAGTTCATCCTTTAATAGAATATTTTTCTTTTTGAGAATAGAATGACTTAAGGCAAGTTTTTCAAAATCTTCAAGTAATTCATCATAAGAATTAAGTAATTCATCGTAAGAAAATTCTTTTGTACTTACCTCGTCTTCGATGGCCATGAAGGACATGTTGGCAACTTCGTTTTGATCGTCGCTTTCATTTTGCTCTTCATCATCACTATCATCCCAAGTAGCTTGAAATGCCTTCTTCTTGAAGCTCTTTCTTTTGTTTGGGCATTCCGTTCTTTTGTGACCGGGTTTGTCACATTCATAGCAAACAATTTTCTTATTTTTCTCTTCTCCTTTGTCATCTCTTCTTTGAAATTTTTTATTGTTTCGGAAGCCTCTCCATTTCTTGACAAGGAGGACTAAATCATCAAGCTCATCATCACTCATGTTGCTTGTTGATGGCTCTTCATCCATTGCCATTTTTAGAGCAATTTGCCTCTTGGGAGCTTCTTTTGATTCTTCCTTACTTTTCCTTGTCTTTTCTTTGATTTCGGCATTGTTGAGCTCATAGGTCATCAATGTCCCATAAATTTCTTCTAATGGATATGAGTTGACATCCTTCGTGTTTTCAATGAGCATTCGTATAGGGGACCATTCCTCCGAAAGAGACCTAAGCATTTTGCTCACAAGTTCACTGTTAGTATATTTTCGATCAAAACCTTTTAGACCATTCACAATGTAGGTAAAGCGGGTAATCATATCAACTATGGGCTCATCTCGCTTCATAAAGAAGTTTTCAAAATCTTTTACCAACATATTTATTTTTGTTTCTTTGACATTGTTTGTTCCAACGTGAGTTACTTCAAGAGCCCTCCAAATCTCATGAGCCGAATCACATGTACTAATCCTATTAAATTCATTTTTATCTAGAGCACAATAAAGCAAGTTCTTGGCTTTAGCATTTAATGATAGTTTTCTTCTATCTTCTTCATCATAGTCTTCTCTAGATTTAGGAATACTTTGATCGGGTTTGCTATCAATTTTAATAGTTTTCATGGGCACATATGGACCAAATTCAATAACTTCCCAAACATTATAGTCAATAGATTGAACATAGATCATCATTCTAGCCTACCAATAATTATAGTTTGTGCCATTAAAGAAAGGGGGTCGGTTGGTAGAGTATCCCTCAAGATTTTGAAAATCGGTGTTAGCCATAGCTCAAGATTGTGAAATCTTAAAAGAGTGAGTACCGAACTCTGATACCAATTGAAAGCTCAAGATTGGCTAACCAAGAGGGGGGTGAATTGGTTTTTAAACTTTTTTTCGACAGTAATATAAGATTTAAAAACTAATGTTCACACAAATAATAATAACCCAATATAAATGCAAATAGATACGTAGGTAAGAGAAATAAGTTTGCACAAGATGATAGCGTTAAGTAAAAGAGTTAGAGAATGCAAACGATATGATATGGAGGTTCGATCCAACACAATGATCTACGTCCCCCGTTACCGTGCTCTCTATCACGAGCAAGGCCTCTTTCACTATGTTAATTGACTTGTGGTGCAATCCAACCTTTTACAACACTTCCAGTGACTTACAACCAAGGAGCACCGATCCTTTTACAATGTTGAGCTTTTCGGGACCTCAACACGACCCACAATTCACAAATGAATATTACAAGTGATAAACTTCTCTTCTTAACTAATGATGAGTATAAGGTTGAGTATAAGAGGAGAAGTAGGCAAACACTTTAATGGATAGCAATGAATGAAGCTCAAGTGTTTTGTGTATAAATCTTTGATGTGAGAATGATCTTCAAGAATTTGTTTTTGATCAAAGATTTATCAAGAGTAAGTATGTAAGGTCAAAAGTAGACTCAGGAAGTAAGCAATTTTATGCTCAAAGGATTGATTTTAAAATAGTAGATGAGTTGGTATTTATAATAGTTGCAAAACGTCAAGGTCTCTGTCCATCCGGACGTCCAGTTCAGAACCGGATGACCAACTTACCGTTAGAGTTACTTTTGTTAGAACGGTCAAAAAAGTAAGCGTTGCTGATGAACCGGACATCCAGTTCACCATCCGGACGTCCGGATGACAAAGTTTTCTTTTTCTTTTTATTTAGGTTTGCAAATAATGTTTTTCCTAATTTTTCAATATAAGTTTGTCTTGAAAGTTTATAAGAGATATGTTTGGAAAAACCTTTCATTTGGAGCGTAATTTTGTGCAAACTTTTTTATCACGATTCACGTAACTTGTGTCAAGTGTGTGAAAAATCATTTCTTGAGCTCTAAGTATCATTGCTAAGAATTAAAAATGTTTTACCTTTACAATCAAGTTATAAGAGGCCTAGATACACTATCTTGATGAATTTGATGCGAGTGCTTGTTTTGAGACGTAAAGCTTTTCACATATGAGCTTGATCAATCTTTGTTTGAGATTCCGTGATAACTGCTCATTCAATCGTTTAGACTCAATTTGCCAATATGTCAATTTGAAGATAACGTTAGAGATAAACATGAATTGTTTGTTATAATCAAAACATATGGTATGATCATAGGTCAACAGACTTTCCATGATTGTATCTCTTTTTATTTGACTGGGTTCACTGCTGCTTCCACTTGGTGTACCTGTTTGTATTCCCTGTTTGGTATTTTGAGATTGTGCTAAAGCATTAATCCCTGTATTTTTGGTATTTGTAGACTCTAATCGTGCTTCAAGAGCATCAATTCGGTCTTTTAATTCATTGGTAACTTTGGTATGTGACGCACTGATCTCAAGTAATAATTTGACATTATAACTTAAGGTTTCAGCTAATGCCTCCATTCCAATTTTTATATCATCAGCTTTATCTTTGGCAAATGCTGCCGCAGATTTTATTTATGATATCTCCCGCTTGATATTATCCATCTCCAAACTCGATATTCCTGCTTAAAAAATCGGCAAGATAATTGTTTATACCTTTAATATGAATAATATCGAAATTATAGAATGACAAATATGCTTGCCATCTGTGCAATGTCCTATATTGAGGCTCCATTGGCAACTTACTTTTAATTAATCCTGTAACATTAGAATTGTCAGTTTCAACAATAAACCTTTTAGATAATAGGAATAATGAAAACTTTTTTATTCCTCTAATAATTGCTAACAATTCTTTTTCATAGGTAGTATAATTTATTTCTGCTTGGTTAAAAGTTCCATTTGAATAGCTGCAAATTTCATTTAAATCTGTTTTTAATATGGCTGCCCAATACTTATCAGAAGCATCTGTATTAACAACCAAATTATCCTTTTCATCTGGTAATCTTAGTTTTGGTAAGTTTTTGCATTCTTCTTTTAATAATTTAACTACTTCTGTATGTTCTTCACTCCATCCTTTAGTATTTGTTTTTCTAAGTAAAACTTGTATTTTATGTCTCTTTTTTGAAAGATTTTCAATAAATCCTTCTGCATAATTTAAACATCCTAAAAACTTCTGTATTTGTTCTTTTGATTCTAATTTATTTGGAAAACTTTCTATCTTCTTGGATATATGAATTTGTAATTTTATTCCTTTTTTATCTATTAATAATCCAAGAAAATCAATTTATTGTTTTTCTATTATAGCTTTCTTTTTTGAAAGAACAATTCTTTCCTTTTTATATTCATTTATGAATTGTATCAAATGGTTTCTATGTTCTTCTTTAGTATTAGAACATATTAGAGTTAATACCCTAAATAGTCACTGAACTTTGCCAAAAGTTCTCATGATGTCACCGAACTTCAAAACTTCCCTAATTAGTCACTGAACTTTGCAAAAAGTTCCTAAAAGGTCACTGAACTTCAAAACTACCACAAATAGTCACTGAACTTTGCTAAAACTTCCTAGGAGGTCACTGAACTTTGCAAATTGGGACCCCATACATCAATGATTCAATGACCCCTTAGGAACTTTTTGTACAGTTGGGTGACTATTTAGGGAAGTTTTGGAAAAGCTCAGTGATTATTTAGGGTAGTTTTAAAGTTCGGTGACCTCCTGAGAACTTTATGAAAAGTTCAGCGACTAATTAAGGAAGTTTTGAAATTCAGTGATCTCATGGGAACTTTTGACAAAGTTCGGTGACTATTTAGGGTATTATCCCAACATATTAATATATCATCAACATATACTATTAAAAATTCATCAAACTTTCTAAATATATTATCCATTTTTCTTTGATATATTTGTGGTGCATTTTTTAAACCAAAAGGCATTACTAACCATTCATATTTACCTTGAGGTGTACTAAATGCAGTATATTGTATACTATCTTCTTCCATTTTAACTTGCCAAAAGCCCGATTTACATTCAAACTTGGAATAATATTGTTTTCCTTTTGCAAGGTTTATTAGGACTTCTTTATTTGGTAAAAAGTACCCATCAAATTTAGTATATTTATTTAATTCTTTATAATTGATTACCATTCTGGCATTTCCTCTAACTTGCTCAGAATGTTTCATAACCATAAAGGCTGGACTACTATGGGGTCCATTACTTGGTCTAATAAGTTTTTGTTCTACTAATTCTTTTATTTGGGTTTTAAATTCTTGTGTATCTTGTATAGTATACATCATTGGTCTAACTCTAATTATAACATTCTCTGTTAGTTCTATTTTAACTTTAGGATGATATGGTTTCCAAAATAATAATGAATTTTCTCCACATGTCTTTTTTAATTGTTCTATAATTTTCTCTATACTTATTTCTATTTCTACCTTTAATACCTTTTTGTATAGGGTTCTTGTATTTATCTCTTTATTTATAATTGGTTTTTTCTCCCATTTATCACCACGCTGAGCTGGCTGAACTCTATAGGGTCTAAATTCTCTTGGGATTTTTAATAAGTGTGCATATGGTGTTTATAACATTATCATATAATTATTTTGTTTATAATATTGAAATTGTTGGATAAAGTCATTTCCTAATAGTATTTCACAATCTAATTTATTATAACGGTATATCTTGTTTATTATTACTTGTTTACTTCCAAGTATTATACTGACTTTATCAGCACTATTAATTATTTGTGTACTTTCTCATGTTACTCCTGTTATTTTTATTTTACTATTTTCATTCCATGATTTTATTAAAAAGTTTTTAAATATTGTTATATCACTTCCGTACCTATTAAGGCACATGTTGTTATATTTGTTTCTACTATAGTAACTTATATATGTACAGCTAATGGAAAACTTATTTGGTTATTCATTTATATTTTTTCGCATAATATAGTTTGACCATTATGTGTTATATATAATCATTCTCTTTTTATACTATAGTCTTTTAATCCATTTAAAAAACTTATTCCTAATAATATATGAGGATCTGTATTCATACTATTATCCATATAACATGGTACTACCATTTTAATTCCTCCTATTTTTATTGGTACTTTGACTTCTAATTCTGTAGTATGTGTTTGTCCATCAAAATTTACATATCTATATGGTTCAACCTTATGAGTCATTAGCCCTTTATTTCTAATTGAAGCTATATGGCATTCACTTGCTCCTGTATCGATTACTATATTTGGTCATTCAATATATTCTCTTCCATTATAATATTTTCCTTCTATTTTCATGTTTCTATCATTTCTATGAAGTTTGATTTCTTTTATATTGCTAGTTCCTTCTAAATGTTTTCTAGGTAATCTAAGGTTTGTTGACCTCTTAATTAATCTTCCATCTCTAAACATTATTTTATCAAAATAATCATCTTCTTTATTTTCTATTATTTCAAGTTTATCCTTGAGGATACTAAATTCATATTCTTTAGGAATTAAACTTATTTGTTTGCTTGGTTCTATTATTTTACTAATATCATTGCATTCCTTGTGAACTTCTATGTATGGTTTTTTAGAGTATATATTTCCATAATTGGAGTTAGTAAATGTGTACAAAGCTCTATATTCTATAGTCATAATCTTGTCTCCTGGTTCCATTATATCATCTCTATGTAACTTAAAATGTAGTCCTAAGACTTCATTGAAATTTTTGTCTGTAATTGAGATACAATATTTTGGGTAACAAGTAAATATTAATTTTTGGTATGCCAAGTTTCCTTCTATAGTTCCTAAATGACTATCTTTTAAATTTATTATTCTTCCATCATGTAGACTTACTGTTAAAGGTGAATATATTCCTTCTCTAAATAAGGATTTAAACATTATTTGTGTTCTTGCTAAATAAACATATTGGATTTTTTCTCCTTGTTTTTTACTAATCCTTGCCAATAATTCATCTACTGTATTTCTCATTAAAAGATTTAATTTATGTGTTCCTTGAGTTGTTCTAACATTTATAGCTTTTTCAATTTTATGATATTCATTTATTGCTATTCTTTCTCTTTTCCATATCCTATCTAAGGCTTCCCATTTTCCTATTTTTAAATCTAAAGATAATTTTCTCATTTTCTTAAATTTGTTCTTATCAAATGTTACTTTTAATCCACAACCTTCTATTCCTTCATATTCTTGTTTATCTATATTATCTTTTTCTAACTCTTCAATTTCTCTATTCAGATTTAGATTCATTGTCTTTTTCTGAATCTGATTCGCTTATATATACTTCTTGATCATAATATTGTTCAATATCTGATATTTCACTTAATTCACTTTCTATTTCTAAATATTCTTTTTGTAATATTTCTCTACAATTCCAACATTTGCATTGGCTTTTATCTTTCCTATAAGGTCTGTTTTTCTGTTATCTATTTGGATTGTATTTCTTTTTATAATATCTTCTTCTGGGTTTTATATATTTTTTCTTAAAATTTCTAAATTTTTTAAATTTTTTATTTTTGAATTTTCTCTTAATATTTTTTCTTTCATGATTACATCCCTATTGTGTAGGTTTTTTCATATCTTCACAACATATTTTTAGTTAATTTTCCTGATTTTTTCATTAATTGTCTTTGTTGACATATATATGCAAGTCTTTCAAATAAAATTTTTATTATTGATCCTAAAGATTTGGGTGTTTCAGGATTTTCTTTAATATATTTTTCAAATTCTATCTTAAAATATATTCCTCATGTTCCTGGTAACTTATTATAGTACATATCTTTATATACATCTTGATTTTCATTACTATAAAATTGGGTATAATAATATTCCTTAAACTCAAATGTATATTCTTTAATTTTACACATATCACATATTATTAGGTTTATTAATTTTATCCTAGAATTTTCTTTTTCTTTTATTGCTTCTCCATCAAAATTTTTTATCCAATCTTCTCCTAAGAATTCATTTGAAATATAGTTTACTAATCTTTTTATACCTTCTCTATCTTATTTTATTATTTCTGTTTGTACATTTATTCTTATTAATGTTTTTGTATTATTATTTATTCCATCCCACCAATTTCTAACATTTCCTTCAAAAGATGCTACTAAAAAATCTATCATTCTTTCAGTACTTTCCCATGTATCATCTTTGTTATATAAAAAGAATAATATCATTGAGTCTGCCCAAGTTACTAAGGCTTTTTTAATATCTATTTTACAGTCTAAGTCTAATTTTGCTCCTCCATGATTGATAGGTTTATCATAATTATCATTTAATTCAAATTTATTACTGTATTTGTTTCCTCTTGGTGGTTGTTTATTTCTTATTTTTTTTCATAATATTATCTATATGGTTTAATGTATATAGGTGCATAACTTTCATCTGTGTCTAATATTTCTTGTTTATTAGAGGATTCTGCTTTATTTGGTCCTCTTCCAGTGTTCATAGGACTTGATGTTCATCTAAATTTTCTAAACTTAATTGATCAAAATTTTCTATAAGTAAATCTAATTCTTCATTCATCTTTATCTTCTATATTATCCTGATTTTCTTTAATCTCTAATTTTCCTATTGTTTTTCTTTAAATTTTTCCATTTTTTCCTCTTCTTCTATTATTTTTGGTAAAAAAAATTTCCTAAATTCATCATCCATACTCCCTGCTTCTATTCTTATATTTTCTTGTTAAGTATATTTTTTCCCTATTCTAGACATTTCTTTTTCTATAAGTTTTTTGTCTATTGTCTTTTCTTTTCCTTTATTATTTTTTTTTATTTTTCTTACTTCAATTTTTAGAATATTAATATCATTTCTTACTTCTTTTATTTCATTATTTATGTTTTGAACATCATCTATTAATATTTTTATTAGTGTTTTTAATTCTTCTATATACTCACCAATTGACATTTATCTTTTCTTTGATTGACATAAGTAATATGTTTTACATTCAGTATCTTTACAATCTTTTATTACTTTATCACATTTTTGTTTTACATAATTATTATTTGTTAATTCTTTCATTTTTTCGTAATAACTTGCTCTCATTTTATATCTTTCTTGTTTTAATTTTAATATTTGTTTTTGTTGTGAGTTTTTTATATCTCCTGGTTTCAAAAGTTCATCTTGTATTTGTAGATTTATTTCTCTTATTCTTACTAATTTTTTATCTAAAATTTCTTTTATTTCCATTAATTCCATTAACAGTTTTTACAAATCATTTGATTCATATTTTTCTTTATAATATAAATTGATTTCTTCTTTCTCAAAAGTTTCTATTATTTTCTCATATATATATATATATATATATATATATATATATATATATATATATATATATATATATATCTTTCTTTTATTGATTCTATAATTAGTTTATGTAATATTTGTGCTTTAATCTCCATAGGTAATTCTCTAATTACTCTTAATGTTATTATTTTTAACTTATTGGGTATAGGTTCTAAAAATATATAACTTCCTCTTTCTGTTTCTAATCTATAATAATTATCTATTTTTATAATTACATTACTCATAATTTTTGCAACATAACATATTTTCTTCTATTTAAAGTTCCATAATAATTTTTTCATATATATTCATCTTTTAATGCTCCTATTATAAGGTTATCTATAATTTGTTCTTTTATCTTTTGAAGTAATTCTTTAATTATCATTAGTGTTATTGTTTTTAGTTTTTTAGGAATATGTTCTAAAAATATATTACTTTCTTTACTATCTTCTATTTTGTAATATCAATCTGTTTTTGTAATTGTAATGTCCATGATTTCTATGGCTCTGATACCATTAGTTGGGGTGCTACTTAGAGCGAACAAAAATAAAAAAATTCTTAAAATCTAAAATCTAATTAATCTTTAAATAGTCGTGCATTCTATGTATTCTTTTAATTTATTAAATTCTAATCTATTATTAGTTATAGATATATAAAATCTTAAAGTTAAATTTAACCTTAATTTCTTATATTCTTGTGATAATCTATTTGTGATAGGTTTCCTCATCTATAGGTTTTTAATTAAATCTTCAAAATCTAATAATGTTTGAGAATTCATAATATCAAGATCTGTTATTATATCTATATTTGATTCAAAATGTATATTATATTTTGAGATATTCTTTTTCCTTTTTTCTAATTTATCTATTATATCTTGTATATCTTTTATGATTATAGATCTAACAATTCCTCTGGCAAAATTTTCTATTAATTTTTTTTTAAAGCATTTTAATATTTCTTGAGCAGCATATAATTGTTCTTGATATCCTATTTTATCAATTTCATTTTCAAATTCAAATTCAATTTCTTTTTTATTTTTTACAATCGTTTTAATTTTATATGGACCTCTTTTAGATCTAGGTTTTTTCATTTTATAATTATTAGTCATAGTTAGTTTTAAAAAAATATTATTATTAAAATAAATCTTTTAGGACTAAATTGTTATTCTCTTTATAGTATGATTACCTTGGTTGTAAATCTTATATTTATGTGTATTTTTGGTAGTTTATTACCTTTGAATAGTCAAAGGGTATTTTGCAAAGGCTATCTTCAAATTTGGGGTATTTTCAATAATTTCCCATAAATTTAGGCCATTAGGTGAGTATAGACGTACTTTGTTTATCCAAGCGTATATGATTTGCTTGATATATTATATTTATTAAGGCGTGCTTGAGCCACATCATTTTGAAAAAATGTATTCTGAAGTAGTAGATTGATGGAGAATGTGTGATTGAAAAAGAAGGAAAAGTTATTGATGTGACGAAAAATATTATTTTACTGAAAATTGTATGATTGGAAATAAGTAGAAAAATAAGAATGAAAATTTCAATGTGCCAACAGGGGCTTAGTCGCACGTGATATTAGGAATGTCAATATAGCTCGTGGCTCAGACGGTTTGTGGGTCGGCGCCTCGGCCCGAAAAAGTCCAAGCCATAACGGATTGTGGCTCGATGGGACCGAGGCCCGAGTCGACGTAGCCACACGGGCCATTTTTGACCTATGAGCCTAAAAAAAAAAACTTACAACTACCTGCGCAAGCTTCAATCAAGTTGCAAGTAGCCACTTCTTTTTAAAAAAAAAAAAAAAATAGTTGTAATTTTTTTATATGTTAATATTTAGTTACTATTTATAATACGTATAAATTGTACAAAATTTAAATTATTTAAAAAAATTTGGCTCTGTCACGAATTTAAAACAAAAAAAAAAAAAAGAGCCAGCTCGGCTCGCTAAGTCCCGAGCCGAAAGCTCGGGTCGAGCCTAAATGTTTTTGTCGAGCAAGCCAAAAAAATGTTCAAATCATTTTTATTCGAGCCGAGTCCAAGCTAAATGTTTCGAATTGCGACTCGATTCCTTAACACCCCTAAATGATATTCTATAAAGTATTTGTTAAATCGAGAGTTCAATACATTCTATTTTAGTGGATTTTTTAAGGGGGGGGAATCTATTTAGCAATAACGAGTTTTCCCTTTGCATGATGCGCTCGTGATTTGGGAATAAAATGTGACAAATTAACCCACTAATAAATTACATATCACAAATAACATCATGTTGCTACATCAAACATTTCATTAACATTATGCTTTGGAGCCCATTAATAGTAATCCATCTTTAATGGGCCCATCCTAAGTTGTTCTAGAAACCTCAACAGCTGATAAAAGTAGTCCATCATAGACAGGTCCAATCCAAAGATGGTTCATTGATCGAGCCACTTATCCTAGACACTATGAATCATTATCATTTTTTTAGTAATTGTTTTTATAAAAATTGATTAGTGTGATTGAAAAGTTGATAAAAAAAAGTAAAAATTTCATAAAATGTGTAATTAAAAATAATTTTGAAAAATAAAATAAAAACGAAAGCCAAACTATACACAACACCCAAAAAGTAGTATTAGTAAATTTATAAAAGGAATCGATCATGATACACATACATCATTCTTAATATTATTTGTTACACTTTGTCATGTGGCAATACACCATTAGACAGTTTAAATTTTTGATATATTTTTTACACAATCAACACTTGCCAACACTTGTAATATCAAAAAAAAAAAAAAAAATGTACGAGTGACATTTTTCAAAAGCAATAATAATGGATCCCACCAATTGTGTAAACGATAAATAAATACTATTTATAAATATATAATTGAAATTGAATAAAAAATTACATTTTAGCAAAGCCAAAAAAAGGCTAAAGTCCTGCTTGATCTTTATAAAAATCGATCAAATTTGTGATTGAAAAATTAATAAAATGTATGAATTCAATAAAATGTGTGATTATTGTTAACTTTAATTTATATTTTATCAAATTTTTAACTAAAAATAAAACAACCATTTAGTCTGTTGAACAGATAATCAAGAAATTTCTTATTCCAAATTCACTGCAAAGATGGTTCCGAATCCCCCTTCTCCTACCTCTTCGTCTCGATCCTCGTCTTCTACTGCTCTTCTTCTTCATTGTGATTCATCCATCAATTCAACAAAAATATCAACACTATCACATGGCACCACCCAGTCTTGGCTTACGAAATCGCTCAATAAGGCGCCAAAATTATTCAAATCGTTTCTCAAGGCCGCGATTCATTATCCACGCCTGTCCATCACTTCACCACCGGATCATCCATCCTTGCCTCCCATTGGTTACTGCACTTATATTCCTTAATTCAGGTTTGTTTTCTTTTCCCCGATTTCTCCATTTTTTTTTTAATACGTTTCAAGAAACCTACTCTTTGCCTGTGTTTTCTTGTGGGTTTTTATTAGGTTTTATGTAGGCATTAATCTTTGAGGAGTTTATCTAAACTTTCTTTAGCCTCTCAACGAGAGTTTCTTGGCTAAAATAACAGGAATATAAGAATTTATTCTATAACAATTCAACTGCTGGCGCGAAATTGAACATTTAGTTACAACTTTAGCATTTCTTGGTTATATCAGGGACTTGATGTTTCGAGCCAGGCCCGGGTCGGTCACATTTTCAATGTTATTGAGGTAGAATGCATTTGAGGATAACTTCAACAAGCAAGTCTGCAGATCCAATCAAGTACACATTACTCCAGACTCATGGTATGAACAGAAATTCAGCTGCCTGGAAAAGGTTCGTCTTCTCCATGTCACTGCTGTAAAAATCCCGGTATTTTTTGGAATAAGGTCTATCAGAGTTTTTAACAGCAAATATTTGGCCAGAAGGCAGCAGATGTAAATAAGATACTTCATACATCTACATGTGCTTTTATTAGTCAACGGAGTTTAAATAAAAAAAAATGAGATCTGCTTTCGGTTGAGCATTTATGCAATATTTGATGTGAAGATGAATGAAAATCAAAACAATCCTTTCAATTGAAACAAGAAAGCAACGTATCCAAAATACCACCAACAAGCTAATGCATAATAATAAGGTTAAACAGATATGGGCAATTCTTGAAATACCTGGAAAAACACAGGTGTGCAATAAGAATACAAATAAAATCAGCACCATTGAGCATAAACAGCTGCCTCACTTGAAACTGAGTACCCAAGAACGGCCAATTGGTACAGACGCTGGCCAATAATGAAACTAGCATTCCTCCAACAGGAGGTCTCTTCATCAGACATCAATCCATCGTGTGGAGGTTGTGTATTTGTAAAGAGCCATTGTTTTCACCAGTAAAACTATCGTTCATCATCGTCTCATCTGACCTTATCTGGCAACCAATGTGCATTGGAAATTTGACGCCTCAGTTAAGAACTTGTATATAAATATAGAAGCCAACCTTGGGGAATATATTTTACCATCTCAACATAAAATTTACCATTTCTTGGTACAAAAGTGACATGTGACAAACAGGTAACGTACGTACATACATACATATATAATATGATTTATATTAAAACTTATGTAAAAACCGAATCAAATGAACAAAAAGAAATTGTTTGCATATGGATGCATACTTCAATTTCGTCCCATTCCAGGATGCTCTAATTAATATGAACTATCAGAAGATGTAAAATGCAATATGGATGAAAATGCTGAAACTAGAGCAATGCCCGAAATAGTAAAGTACAACTGTAAATGTTATACTAGGTCTTCAAAAATACAAGATCATGGTCAACGCATGTCAAGAAGAAGAGTAGAATACAGCTAGTGCTCCTTTTATATCCTATATTCAACAATAAATTTCACACATTATGTCACGTAGCACTACATAAAACTAAAAGACCTAGGTAATACCAATGGTGTACATTACTATTCCTCGTCACAAGCCTCGGCTGCAGCTATTTCAGAATCCAATTTGTCAATCAACTGCTCGCTTACGTGTTTAGCAACAGAAATCATGTCAAGTATAATGCTTGGGTCTAGACCTGTACCACCACGTTTGGTCAATCCGCATATTCTCCCTTGCCTATTGACAGAAATGGAGACAGCTGAACTCATTTGGGACTCCTCTTCTGCAGTTGCATCTACAATATAATGTCTACCAACCTGCAAAATTGGTCCAAGTACAATTATTATGTTGCATAAAAGTTTTGCATTTCAAAGAAGGAAAAAAACCTCTAATAACCGTCTTACTTTTGTTAAAGTAATTATCACAGGGATTCCAGTTGTGTCGAACTGTAGAAATTCCTCATCACTTACATCAACCTCTGGCTGCTCATCCGATGAGGCATTGGCTGCGACTTCGACTTTTGGGATAGCTGCATTGCTAAGAGCAGCCTGGAAGAACAATAATCAAAAAAGCAAACCAGTATTAAGGAAAAATTGCTTTAGAAATGGAATCATAATGCCAATCAGAACCGAAAGGAATGAAGAAAAAGATCACCTTGTCATCTACATCCTTGATGGGAACACCATAACACGGTAAGAGCAGGTTTAGATATGTTCCTTTTTTCTTACTTTTAAAACAGCAAAAGTTACTTAAAATAACCAACTTATTTCCAAATTTTATTATAAAAAAATATTTATTTTAAGAACTTATTTACTTATAAGAAACTTTTTAAGCTTATCTAAATATTCTCTAAAAGCTCAGTGCTTCACCTTTTACTTTTCATATATATGTCAGAAAGAAATGCATATACCTTAATAGCAGCACCCAAGGCATCCAGCAAATTCCCATCTGAACTAACCACAAGGCCATCAATATAAATATCCCAACAAACCTTGCCCTCAACAATTGACAGAGATGAGAGATCGATTCCAACCCCTGCGGTGAAATTTATACATGGGGGAAGTTACAAAGGTTTACAGGTTTCCCTAGTTTCATAGAAAATAAAGTAATATGAGATTAACCCTTGTTTGGTGTAGATTTTGATAAGAATTGATGAAATGTATGGTTGAAAAGTTTTAAAATCTTATAAAATGTGATTACAATTAATTATTGACTTTGACTTGAGATTTTTAGTAGATTTTAATCTACAGCAGACGGGGGCTAAATTACTAAGCATTTGTACCTGCTCCATTTTTACCACCCAAGAGACACTGTTGAAGTGTTGTAGATAGTTCCATAGATAATTCCTCGCCGCCTCTACCCTGTGTGAATAAAAGAATCAGAAAACCATGTGACAACCTCCTTAAGACAAGCAGGCAAAATCGGGAAACAGTAGTTTTACAAAGATGGCAAAATCAACTGTTACAGATGGTAATATACACATGTCATGTGTATCCTTAGATAAGAGGGGAGATCGAATCATAATATTGTCGTACAAACCAAGACAAGAAGGGGCAGATGAAACATCTTGTTGCAGCAATGTATATTACATTGCTAAAATGAGAAATAGTTTAAATTCAGCCTCCAATGATCTTTAAAATCTAAATGTCCACAGATTTCTAATGGTCTCTTCTGGTCATTCAATTTTCTTGATCAAAAGCTAGTTCTTAATAGTATAATGAATAGAGAAGGGTATCTTGTTCTCAATAACACAATAATGGGGAATGCCTATGACCACCACCACTAAAACCTAACATGCAACAACTAAAATAATGATATCAACTATTTGAGAAAATGAATAAAATTTTCTATTGTAAATCCATGAATCCTTTTGATCTCTCCCCAAGGCATGTAAAGTTATACGAGGATAAATTTGAACGACATTATCAACAAAGAATATTTGAACTCAGAATGATATCTATACATAGCTCTGCCTACATTGGACAAAAAAACCATCCGAGTAACACACAAACAGCTTATATTGAAGTGATCCAAATGTTAATCATTACTAAAGATTGAAAACAAAGTTTCATTTCATCCCTGGAAATGCCACCTAATAATTCCTAAAACCTGAACTATACCAAGTTAACCATATTTTTAAAAGAAACAAGAGAGGGAAGCATTGGCGATCAAAGAATGTGTTATCGCAAAAAGAAAAAAGTGAGGATGAAGAAAGGAAGACTACAGTATTCCATTAGAATCCCAGAAACTTTAACTGAAGTGACATTCCCCATGTATGCACAAATCTTATGAAGTTATATACACAATATTGAAAGATAGTGTCCTCCTGCAAGCCCACCACCCCCCAAATACCGTCACTTACGAGCCTTTAAGTTCTCCATACTTTAGTACAATATCTAATGTCCTATATAACATCATGGTCTATTTATCAGGTTAACTATTAGAAGATGTTCCAGAATGTCATATGCACAAAAAATTGAGTTAAAGAATTTGAAGTTTCATAAGGTACCGTATTTGCTTCAGCTAAGAACGTGTCGTCATTTCACTCATATTTTTAATATCAAGAAAATAAACTCGAGCCGCCCAATTATATAATGTTAAGGATGCGTTTGATTGCCAATATTTTCTACGGAAAATGTGTTTTTTCCATCCAATTTCCTACTTTTGTGTTGCTTGATTGACAATTTTTTTTCACGGAAAATATTTTCCTCATTTTGGCCACATGGCTATATTTTTCAAGGAAAATATTTTCTTTTAAGGAAATGTGGTTTTTATTTTCCAACTAATTCACTCTCTTTTTCTCTCATATACCCATCAATAAAAAATGAACAAGTATAATGTTTTCTAAGTTGAAAACTAAATCAATCAAACATATTTAATTAATAATTTCCATAAAAATAATTTATAAGCAATTGAATTGCCTAAAATTTATTTTCTTTTCATGCAAATTCCACATTCGCAATCAAACGCTCCCTAAGAAGCAAACAGAGAGATTAACAGAACCTCAAAAGTTGGTTCAGCTGTTGGACTGCAATCAACATATATGGAAACCTTTCCTTTGTCAGGATGAGATGCATTCGGCTTTCCAAGCTCAGCCTGCATATGAAAGGCACAGGTTGTAAATTGGTATCAATTATCATTTATCAAAAAAAATACTCAGCAGCTAAAAGGATCCATATGCAGTTGCCCAAGGGTAAATACTAAGACGAAGCATAATACCTTCACACTAACAATCACGTCTGTTGCACCCGTCTTGACTCTTGCTGAGCCACTTGCCTTTCCAAGACCACAAGGACAAAATGTTTAGCATGAAAATTATAAAAATATGCAAAGAATAAATCTGCAAAACAACACGCTCTACACCTGTGGAATGACACCTGTTTCCACAAAAATGGGCTGATAAGTTAGTCGTTTACGACCATCTGTTCGAATATCTTGAGCTATTCCACCTTTTATAAAGTTCTTCTCTCCAAGGGAAAGCCCTACCGTAACTGCACTAATGTTGAAGAACATGCATCAAACCTTCCCGAGTTGATTTTAAAAATGTTCAAAGACAACGAGCATGATACTGAAACAAAAATGTCAGGAATAAGTGAAATAAGACGATGTTGTATATGTTGACACCAGGGGCGACCCATGAAATTTTTCCAATGCGGACGATATTAATAAAATAAAATAAAAAATCACCGATAGTCTATCATAAATAGCATTACTCGTAGAAATAAGGCTTAATTTTTCAATTAATTTCCTCAATTTCAGACTTCTACAAGATAATATACCTAAAATTTCTTTCCATAATTCCATTGCTAAGCACATGCCACAATCAAGGAAAGTAGGAAACAAAAGGTTTATACTTTATAGGCTTGCTTGGTTTCAAAATATATTAAGAGTCCGTTTGGGAGAGATTAAAATCGAATTAAAATTGAAAAACTAGCCGTTATTGTTGACTTTTATTAGACGAGTGGGACCCAATAACGGCTATATTTTCAATTTTAATTGAATTTTAATCCGAAACAAACGGGCTCTAAATAGCATTATTTGGTTAGTTGGTTTCAAAATTCAATAGCAGACGGCAGGGGCGGACCCAGGATAATTCTTCGGGGGGGGGGATATACCTCAACATATCTTCCTAAAAATCAAACAAAGAAATGCATAAATATACCATTAGTGAAACTGAAATCACTGAAATGGCAAAGGTGAGATAACATTAACAAATAACAATGCTGCTCAGTGCTCTCATTAGTCATTACTCATTAGTAGCTTCAATTTATTTTGCCACAATTGGATTTCAATGGCATTAATTATATTATACAAATACAATCACTCAATCAGGCAGCTTCTTGCTTCCTTCAGCAAAGAAGATAGAAACAAAAGGTACAGAATCTAAAAACGAACTCTAGGAAGCAGGAATCCTCAAAATGAACGAATGCCCACAGCAATACCAAACAAATTGGACCAAGATTATCCACTCAAATGGACCAAGAAAGAATACAAAAAACACCAACCAAAAGTAAGCAGGAACAATAGGGGGCAAAATCAGGGACAGAGGTACAAAACCAATGCCCAAATCTTCGGTAAAGAGCCGATAAAAGGAGCAGCAAAAGGACTAAAGGAGGCAGCCACAAAACTGTGAGAAACTCAAAAAAAGACATTCACGAAGAGAGGCCAAGAGCAGGGCGTGTCCAAGAGTGGCGCAAGGCACAAATAATATAATCAACGATTCAAAATCCAACATCGTTTCTCAAGCTAAACTATTCAAAAAACTTGAAATGGAATGGAATGAATTTTACCTCGTGTTTACTGTGTCGGACTCGCGCGAATTGATTCAATTTCTTCAGCCTGCAGGGGGATTTGAAATCGGGGGAGGGAATTGGGGGAAAAGGGCAAAGTGAGGGTGGGTAGTGGCTATAGAATACTGGGCTTATTTCAAGGGGACGGGCTTGGGTGGTTGGGTGGGGGAAAAATCATATTTGCCCTACTTAAAAATAATAATACCATATATACTATAAATTTGAAACATATACAAAAAAATACTATATAACATATGTTTTCGCGCGTTTTTGCAACCTGCCAACAATTACGAGAGAGAGGGGTCAGACGATTGTGTAAGGAACAGACCTCTTGAGACAAAGTCCCAAAAAGGGGTGCATATGCCAGTGAAGGATTACAATTGGGAAGTAGACAAAACGCCTCCAAGGGGCGCAAGCACACGAGTACTGAAAAAGGATTAAATTTAAGCTAAGGAATAAAAATTACATGATCTCTTGTAGAGAGTTTTTGATTCGGTCCTTTTCTTCTATGACGTTACTTCTTTTATACTTCTTGAGCATCCCTTGGTTATCGAAACTGCTCAGATTTGCTTCATATCCTTCGTAACCGCCCACTCTTTTAGTGAGGAATCACTTATTCGGGGAGTAGTTGCTTAGTAACCGCTGCCACTACCTTTGCTGCTTCCTGGATCGTGGGATCGTGCCGGGTTTACTTGCCAACCGCTTCCAAACTATATCCTTTAAACTTGTTTGATTTTGGGCGACTTGGGGTTCTGGGCGACAATGAGGCTGTCGTCCTGGGCGATTGTGCCGTATTATCCTCGTTCGGCCTCTGGGCGTCCTACAACCTTGGGGCGATGGTATTCCTTTGTTCTTGGGCTTCCAATATTCAGGTTTTTCCACGGGCCTCCAACTTGGGCTTTTCTTCTTGGGCCTTTTAATTGGCTTCTGTTGGGTCTTTATCTTGGATTTCTCAATTGGACTTCCTTTCGATTTTGGGCTGCATTTTAGTGTGTCAACAATTACCCCCAATATGGCAGAATTAATACTAATCATTAATTTTGCCATATTCATTCCGTATCTTTCCCGCAATATTTGAACTTCCCCAGAATTTCAATCGTCGCTTGCGTTCTAGTGCCTGAAAGGTTGCGACGTTATAAACCCTTAAAACCCCAAAAGTACGCGGCATCCTTTTCATTCACATTTCTGCGGCATTACGTCTTTCTTCGCCATTTCACCGTCTTCCTTGCGGCAACCTTCGATTTAGACCAAACAATCTTCGAGAACAAATCACTTTCTGTGCCATAATGACTACTTCTCAAACTCCTTCGGACAATGTTTTCAGTTTTGAGGACTTCCAGACCCTTCTTGCAAGACCATATGTGAACCCGTCTTTTCTTTCACAATCCAATGCTGACCGCAACGAGTTTTATCTGGGTCCGTCGTTCAATGATGCTGAAGCCGTCGAACGGGCCGCGGTCGGTCATTTGTTCCCGTGCTCTGAGGATATCCCTTTCTCGCAATCTTTGCCATTGAGGCCGATCCATGATAGAGGTATTCGTACTTGGCCTAAAACTGATGCATCTTTCCGTAGGTGGCATGCACGTATGGTGGCTCATGGTCCCACCAAATTAATTTTTGAACGTGCTAAAATTTTGGACCTATTGGAGATTACCCTTTTCCCCCCAAATTAATCGCCCTAAGTTATTGGTCCCCCGAGTTCAATACCTTTGTTTTTCCTCTTGGTCCCATGACCATTACTTTGAGGGACGTTGGGGCTTTGCTGAATCTTCCGCCTCTGGGCGATACTATTTTTCCTGGCATGCTAATTTCTGGTGCTGCCCCAAAATTTGATAAAAAGCTTACTGAGTCTTATTCGAGCCTGCAGGGCAGTTATGTCACTGCTGTATCTGAGCCTGGCCATTCTGAGCGAGTCGATTTTCTCCAAGTCTGGCTTTGTAAATATGTCCTTTGTGTTCCTAGCTTGAAACCCTCTATGAGCTACTTGCCCCTATCTCATGAGTTGGCTCGGGGTAGACCTTTGAACTTATGTTCATTCCTCCTGGCTGCTCTTTATAGGGGTATGGCCATGCTCCAATTCCAACTGAAAAATAATGCATCTCCCACTGGCAGCGGGCCCTTATGGCTTGCTCAATTGTGGTTGAGATCTTATTTCCCTCAGCTGGGTATTCCACCTTTTCCTCCTCGTGAGGTTTCCTGTTATGGGCTTTTTATTCATCAACTGAGCCCTGTAAATATGTCCATGAGAGATGTTTTCACTTTCTTCCACACTTTGAATTCAACCCTTTCGTTCTTTCCTTTTCCTTCTGAGCAAATTCCTCCTTTTGTGCGGCCTCCTTCTACTTTGGCCGAGGCGGATACATTTCTGCCTGTTTGGGTTCAATTTTTAGTAGGGAGAGAATTGTTTCATGACATTCTGATAGGGACCAATGCTAAGGCGGGGGTAGAGATATATGCGCCTCAATTTTGTGCTCGCCAGCTTGGTTTCGGCCAAATGTGGCCTATCCCTCCTTGCTACTCCAATAATTTAATGGATCGCTTCTACATTCTCAACAAAGCAGAAGCCCAAGCCATCGACGTCCGTAATAAACTTTTGGCAACCGGCTTTACTTTTGCTCCCTTCAATCCTACTGCTGCTACTCATCCTCTTTTTGACCAACTGTGGCCATCAGTGAAGCAAAGGTTATTTTCAACTGATGCGAATCGCGCTTTCCACCTCCTGGATAAACAGGGTACTTTTCCCATTTCCACTGCGTCCCCTTCGCGTTCTACGCGCTCTGCTCTTTCATCCCCAGTTTCGAAGCCTACCGTTTCTAAAGGTGCTCCCAGTCGCAAGCGGCCAGCTGCGACCGTAATATCCCTGCAGGATGATGATGATGATGATGACGCTCCCCTCATCATAAGGAGAAAGGTAACTGAACTTCACCTACTGCACAAGTTGTTTTCTTTTCATGCGATAATGATTTGCTTTTCTTTCCAGAAGGATTCTCCTTCCAGGGCTATGGTTTTGGCCGATTCTTCCTCATCCCTTCTTGTCAAGGCTGCGCCGCCTAAGCATCAAGCTCCAGCAACATCATCTTCAGCCAATCCCCTTCCTCAGGGTGTCGACCCCCCAAGCGTGGTCCTAGAAGGTAATGCTTACTTTTGATGCCTTTGGCCTTTCTTCATCGCTGCTGTTTTCATTGATTTACTGCAGTATGAAATGTGCAGAGATTCTGGCGTCTTCGTCTGGTGGGGAAGGTCCTTCTTGCCCAGCTAAAGGGCAATCTCCTCAAGTGATGGAAGAAATAAGGGGAGCGCCTGACTTTCCAACCACCGCCGATGAGGTCTTTTTACTGCGCTCTTATCTCTGATTTTGCTTTGTTGTGTAAAAAAAACCTTCAATATTGGTAACTCTCTTTTGCAGGAATCTGATAACATTCTCAACTCTATCCAAGACTTATTCACCTCTTGGGCGCGCATGAAAACATCTTCTGCATCGTCTTCCATTCCTGCGAACGAGGACATGACACTTCTCAAACAGGCATTGTTTGAGTATGTTTCCTTCATAGATATGGAGATCGGCCGTGCCAGCGCTGCTCAGCAAAAGGCCAAGCTAGATATGTTGAGTGCGAACCTACTGCAAGTACTCTCACTCCCATCGCTCAGCATTTCTACTGATTTTAAAGTGAAGCTGGGGTTCTTCACGCCGACATCGTTTCCTTGCTGGCCAAGAACGCAGAATTGAAGACCAGAAGTGCCCAATATCTTCGCGCTTCTTCTGAGAAAGAGTCCTTGCTCCAGGAAATTGACAGGAACCATGATGATTTGACTGAGGTTTCTTCAGAACTTGTAGTGGAAGACTCTTTGATGTTGAGCCTGACTGCTGAAATGAAAGAGCTGCAAGCGAAAATGAACGATTGCATGGCGAGAATAGCTGCTAAGAGGCGTACTGCATCCCAAGGAATTGCAAAAACCAAATCTCTATTGGAGCAGTATCAGAAGTTGGAGGTTGATGATGACTTAGTGACGGAGTTTGGTATCCTTTCCTCTAGGCAGGGCGAAGAGTGGGATAGACTTAGGCAACAGATGCGCTCAGCTTGGGGCGAATTGTAATTGAACATTTATTGTTCTAATTTTTGTAACTTTTCGCGCTGACTGCCTTTATTTTATGTAATCTGATGTCATTCATCATCATTAATGAATAGTTATTTTGAAGTGGTGTTTATCCTTGATCGCCGATTTTCATCGTACTCAGTTTTTTGTGCCAACATTCATGCATATTCTCTTGGCATTTGAGTTTTCTTCCCTAAATGCTTGGGCCATATTGGTTTCACTCACTGGTCATAAATGTGACCTTCCAGATTCCGGCTTTTGATCTTCCAACCCCTATAAATATGCCTGTTTATACTCATCATTTTCATCCTCATGCCTTCTCAAATCTAATTTCTCACCATCAGAGTTTTCTGCCACTGCATGGCACTCCGGTCGTTTCCCAACAATTTTTTCTTCTACAGGGATGGGTTTCTCGACTCATCTCCTTTGTTTTGACATCACTTTTGGTATGGGAGGTATAGGAAATGTCAAACCGAGGCAAGATTTTTGCCCTCGGTTTGCTTGTTGAGAGTGCTTTTCTTCGCCTACTATTGCAGCAATGCTTTTAGGAAGGCTGTAGGGAACATTTCACTCTCTTATTTGGCCATGGATTGAAGGGCTGCTTCTCTCCGCCTGCCTTTGCAGCAATGCATCTAGGAAGGTTGTAAGAGTAGTTCACCTTCTTACGGCCATAGGTTGAAGGGCTGCTTTTCCTCGTCTACCATTGCAGCAATGCGTTTGGGAAGGATGCAGGGGCAGTTCACCCTCTTACGGCCATAGACTGAAAGGCTGGCCGTACTGGTTTCACTCTTTCTGTCCCTTTCAGTCAGAAGATAATTTGTAGCGTGTCTCGCCTTGTATTTTGCCTGTGTCTTTTAATTCTTGTAAAGAATGGTTTGTAAGGAGCACTGGATAATAAAGGACTTTGTTTTGAATATGCCTTGTTCTCTCTGACTTTACTTAGAACGTGATCGTCCAATTTTACTTACCGTCATCGTTCGGCATGAATACATCACAATTGCAATTATGCCACTTACGCATCTATTCTGTTTATTTTGCTATCAGAACGTGATCGTCCAGTTTGTTAACTGCCGTCGCTTGGCATGGTTATATTACGATTGCGATTTTATCACTCATGTGTTTATCTGTTCACTTTCCCAAAGGGATGGAACATATCTCTTCAAGTACTTACCATTAATAAATCTTATGTGCCTAGTACCATCTAAATCCTCCAAGTGATAAGCTCCATTAGGCAACACACTCTTCACTCTATAAGGCCCTTCCCAATTTGGCGACCATTTGTCATACTTTGGGTCTTTACTATCTAAAGGAAGTATTGCCCTCCAAACCAATTCGTCCGCATTAAAGAACTTGGCTATAACTTTCTTATTGTAAAATCTAGCCATTCTTTGTTTCTGAATTTGCAACCTGTCTAGCACGTCTAACTTCAATTCGTCTAATTCTAACAAATTTTGAACCAACGATTCTTTATACTCATTCTCGTTCAATTCGTGCTGCCGACGCACCCTTATGGATTGCACGTTGATTTCTACGGGCAATACAGCCTCCTGCCCATAAGTGAGTTGGAAAGGCGTGATGTTGGTGCTCGAGCGGGGCGACGTTCTGTAAGCCCATAAGGCCTTGTTCAAACATTCGTGCCAATTTCTGGCATTTTCATCTATCATCTTCCTTATGATAGATTTCAGAATCTTGTTGGATGACTCTGCCTGACCGTTTGACTGAGCGTAATACAGTGTAGAATTTACCAATTTAATTCCAAACTCGCTCAAGAATTCCTTCACCTGATCTCCATTTAGGGAAGTCCCATGATCTACCATTAAAGTTTGTGGGATCCCAAATCTGTAAATGATATGGCCTCGGACAAACTCTATGATATTTTTCTGGGTGATTTCCTTTAGAGGGACTGCCTCAACCCACTTGGTGAAAAAGTCTGTGGCGACTATAATAAAGGTGTGTTGTTTGGATGATGGAGGTTAAATCTTCCCTATCAAATCTATCGCCCAACCTTTGAACGGCCAAGGTTTGATAATGGGTGCCATGTTGCTTGCTGGTGCCCTCTGTATTGGACCGTGTTTTTGGCACGCTAAACAACTTTTTGCATATTGAACACACGATTCACCCATCTTTGGCCAAAAATATCCACTTCTAATAATTAGCCATCTCATCTTTTGGCCAGCCTGATGGACTCCACATATCCCTTTATGCACTTCGGCCATAATTGTCTTAGTCTCTTGCAAGTTCACGCATTTTGATAACACACCATCAGAACGTTTTTTGAATAATTCTTCGTCTATTAATGCATAGTTCAATAAACGCAATTTCGTTCGTCTATCAATTCGCCCATCAAGCTCTTTGAAGGACTC